>VZQC01012370.1:0-84487 GCA_009823505.1 Rhizomys pruinosus
CCCTCTTCTGACCTCCGCGGCATTGCACGACACGGGTGCACAGACCTACATGCAGACAGTACACTCATACACAAAGAAAAATAAATAAAATTTAAAAAAAAGATTTCTATTTGATTCAGTGTTCAAATGAAGGCTCAGAAATCATATTTCAGTATGTAACTGATTTTTCTATAAGATGCTTAGAAAAGAGCATGTTAAGAAACACCTTTTTAGAGAGTAACCAATCCCAAGGAATTTTAGTTGTGCCAAAATCCAGCCAGGAGTCTCAATGACATTATACAGAAGCTTATCCTTACCGCATGGAGTGAGATGGATCTTTAGCTACACTAAATTTCTGTCTGCATTTGGGTCCATTCATGATTTAACTTTCTCTTTTCTGGAACATTCAATCTATATACCACACTGTGGCATTTGGGAAGCTTAAGGATGTTCTATAGTGTCTGATAGTAACATTTCTCTTCTGGGTTGTTTATTTATTTTGTGTATGTATATCACTGCAAGCATGTGGCAGTCAGGGGACAATTTTGAAGAATCAATTCTCTCCTTTTACCATGTGGGTTCGGGGATCTCACTCAAGTTGTCGGCTTGGCAATCACCCTCTTTACTGGCTAAGCCATCTATCTCATTGTCCCTCAGCACACTTCTAAGAAATTTCATTGAATTTTTTTCTTAAGTTATTTTTCATAAATGTTAGAATCTACATTCTTCCATTCTTCATTCTTTCCCTTCCTACCCTGCTTTCACTTATTTTCTTAGCCTCATTGTATTTTCCAAGTTCTGCCTCAGTAGAACAGAGAAATGTTAAGAAAACATTGTTGATTCACTTGAGGCAAGAAGGAAGACAAGTCAAAACTATCAATATTTTGATGAAACTGCTTAGGACAGAAATGAAAGCTTTACAATTTTTAGTCTATATGTCCAAGAACATAATACCCTAAATTTTGTATGTGGATGTGTATGTGTGATCATGTGTGTACATGTGTTTGCACGTGTGCATATGCATATGTGGGTTCATGTATGTGAATGTGTTTGTGTGTGTATATATATTAAATTTTTATTAAGACTTTGTTATTTCATATATCAGTTCTTAATCAAGTTTAGACCCCCTCACTCATTCATACTCCTCCAACCCCCTACCAGGCCTCATATATTCCATTATACATGTTAAGTCCTATCAAGTCAAGCATTTGTGCCCAGATATCTTTAAGTGCAAATTCATCCACTGGAGTCTAGTCAACCCATGTAGAGACTATAAGTAAGGCATAGTCCCCCTCACCCAGTAGCAACCAGTGGCCATAGGGCTGGCTCACCACCCATTTCTCTCCTCACCTGTAGATCCTTATTTAATCGAGTTGACATGGGTCCTATGCTCAATGCCACCATTGCCACAAGTTCACATCTGCAAGCTTTCAGTGGCCTGAAATCCTCTCTCTCCTCCCCCATGTTCATGAATCAGTCCTGGCTCTTACAATCTTTCTGCCTCCTCTTCTGCAATGGTCTCTGAGCCAAGGGTGGGTTCAGCTCAATATAAGAGTCCTACCCAGGGACATATACTCTGCAGTCTCTTATTCTTTAAACCTTGGCCAGTTGTGTTCTTCTGTGTGCATTGCACTTGGTTGTATAAGGACTCTTTACTGGTGAGGTTGGGATGCATTTATTTTCTCTCTACCCCTCCCTCTGCTATGTTCCATGAGCCTTAGATCTAGAGATTCAAATGTAAACATGTCACCCAGGCCTGGGCATCTCTCAGACATATATTCTCTGGGTCCAATCAGTTGTGTAACTCTGCAGCAGCCTCCATCTGTTGTAATAAAAAGCTTCCTTGATGAGTGGTACATGGTATTCTTGTCTGTAANAGTTGTGTTCTTCTGTGTGCATTGCACTTGGTTGTATAAGGACTCTTTACTGGTGAGGTTGGGATGCATTTATTTTCTCTCTACCCCTCCCTCTGCTATGTTCCATGAGCCTTAGATCTAGAGATTCAAATGTAAACATGTCACCCAGGCCTGGGCATCTCTCAGACATATATTCTCTGGGTCCAATCAGTTGTGTAACTCTGCAGCAGCCTCCATCTGTTGTAATAAAAAGCTTCCTTGATGAGTGGTACATGGTATTCTTGTCTGTAAATATAAGATCCATGTTTAGCTTATGTTAAGAAATTTCATTTGTCTAGTGATATGACAGAGCTAGCATTTTCTCTAGGATCTATGTCCTGTCCAGCCATGTGTATTTGGCTTCAATTACAGTGCCACCCATCAGTTAACTCCCATTGAGAGGGTTTTAGTTTCAATTAGGTAGCTGTTGACTACCTCCACCCCCAGATAACAGTGCCATTACTGCATCAATAGGGGTGGTTTGCTGTGCTGGTTATTAAGGTTATTAGCTTTTAGGGCTGGGTTGGACCATTGATTGATCTTGGTAGTTTTCATATTATCATCTAAGATTATGAGAGCTGAGTTTCAGGCAGAAGGCTTCCAGGTCTGTTCCTGCTCCATTGCTCCAAGTCCTGTATCCAATAGGTCCTGTCTCCAGCAGTAGGGTCTTATCTATCAGTTGGGAGAACCAAGAGCTCTGGCAATAGCCTGTGTTATTTGGAGAGACTCCTGGACTATTCAGTTACCACTCAAAGGTGGTGTGTGTGTGTGTGTGTGTGTGTGTGTGTGTGGTGTATGAGGGTGCTCTTCTGTCTGGCACTATGCTCCTTGCTAAACAGCCCCCAGGTACATATGCACTGATGTTAAGACACTGTATGTGTATTTCTCATGGGCAATGGGAGCATCTTATATATTCTTTTTAAAATTTTTTTTATTTACTTTTATGTGTATGAATATACTGTCTGCATATAGGTTTGTGCACCCGTATAATACAATGCTGCAGAGGTCAGAAGATGGCGTCGGATTCCCCTGGGACTGGAGTCAAAGATGGTTCTTAGCTGCCATGTGGGTGTTGGGGATCGAACCTCGGTCCTCTGCAAGAGCAGTAGGTGCTCTTAACCGCTAGGCCATCTCTCCAACCCCATATATTCTTAAGGAATGTTATCAAGGTTACATACGTCTATTAGTTAAATTTGATCCTTTGATGGATTCTTTCATTGTATCTTTTAAGTATTTATTGCTTTTATTTCATAAAATTATGCTTACACATTCATTTTATGCCATGACTTCTTATTGAAATATAATTACTTGCAGTATATTTTTGTTGAATCTCAGAATTGTCAGTTTTATGCTGAAAATATCTAGAAATAATAGATGTAACTTGATTACTTTTTACAAACTCGTGTGTCTAATTTACTGTATGATCTAAATTGCATTGGATAACACTTCTTACATAAAATATTGTTACAAAAAGGCCATTTTTTAAGTGTTATCATCAAGAATGGGTGTCAGATAAAATCATTAAGATCACCTTTTTACTACATTCATTTATTTGTGTGAGTGTGTGACTGTGTGTGTGTGTGTCTAGGTCAAAGGACAGAAAGCCCTTCTCCTCTTTCACCATTTGTGTCCAAAGGACTGAACTCAGATCAGCAGCAAGTACCTCCTTCACTCAATGAGCCATCTTGCCAGCCCGAATGTGCTATATAAAGATCATATGATTTTATTCACATAGATAGCCATTGTGATAGAATTATAATATTGTCAATATTAAACTATATTTATATATTTCAAGAATAAACTCTAGTAAGTGTGACAGCTATATTGTTCCCTTCAAGGCTCAAGGAACTCTTGGAAAAGAGGGTAAGAAGAATATCAGAGCCAGGGAATGGGGAGATGCACAGCAAAAAGATGTCTTGCCATCTTATTCATGACCTTGATGTAGCTGTGTCCATCTGATCAAGGCCTGTATAATATTGGGGCCATCAATGTTTGTTCATGGGAGGGGTCCATGAGACCACACCTCTCCCTGAGGAGCAGTTGGCAGTAATGGTTGTTGGGGAAGGGAGCGGCATTTTCTTTTGCGGGATAGTTCCCATGTTTCAGTAAATAACATCTCACCACACTTGAACATGAAACTCTAAACTCAATGGGCTTGAAAGGAGGAGGGGGGCTTGTGGGAAAAAAGGGTTCAGTTGGAGGGGGAGAGCATTGAGAGAAGAGTACAGGAGTGAGCACTACTAAAATTCATCACGTAAATGTATGAAACTGTAAAGCAATAAAAACAAACGAACAAGAAATCCCATTTAATCCTGAAGCACAATCGATCTGAATCTGTAAACGAGGATGTTGACCTTTCCTAAGGTTTTCAGATGGACACATGAATTACAGCGCCATGTCCCACGCAGGACTCTTCCAGGCCCTTTTCCCCGCTCGCTCTGTTTCCTGCTCCTTTTGCTCATCTTCCAGTCTCTTGGTTTTCCAGTCTCTGAATTTAGCCCTTTTTCTTGTCAAACCTTGATTTGACCTAGGTTTTTTTTTTTTTTTTCTTGACAAACCCAAACTCTGGTTCTTATACATATTTTAGGGCCTTTCTTTATTGGAGTTTGGGATTTTCCCCATTTGTCTTTTTTTTTTTTGGTCTCTTTTTTGAGACAGGGTCTCCCCTGTAGCTCCGGTGTCTTGGAACTCATCTGTAGCAGAGGCTGGCCTTGAACTCCACAGACAATCCACTGCCTCTGCTCCCCGAGTGCTGGGATTAAAGGCGTGCACCACCATGCCTGGCTCCATTTGTCTTCTTTCCACCATCTGTGGTTGGCTTACCCAGGAGACTGTACAAATGGCTAATAAACAGTTACTGCTATACTGCCCTAGAGGGCTTTGGCCCTCATACGTCCCAAGGTCATCTTAATCCCTTGAGGTGTCTATCTCTTCCCACCTGAGCCATTCTCTTCTGAACAAGAATGACAAGTTCACAGCTGGGAGCACAGGGATGATAAAGAAGACACCGCTCTCCTCCCCGTAAAGCCAGGTGAGCAGAGAAGTGAGGGCTGGGTGTGTTTGGTAGAGTGCACAGAAAAGGTGAGGCAGGTGCCACTCTGACAGTGGAGGATGGTGTCCTGAGTGTCACGATTCTGAGCTGGGCTTTGAGGGTGACAGCATGCACCAGGTTTTAGAAAGGTAGATTCTCTGTGGAGAAGATCAGAAGCGCAATGGTAAAATAGAAGACGGAAGTATGCATGTGTGTGTATATATATATAATATATATTTATTATAGAGAGAGAGAGGAGAGAGAAGAGAGAGAAGAGAGAAGAGAGAGAGAGAGAATTGTTTTGGCTTAGCTTTTTTAAAGACACAGTCTTACTACCTAGCCTACTTGGCCTCAAGCTCTCTATGTTGTTAAGACTGGCCTTGAACTTGGGACCCTCAAGCCTCAGTAGGTCTGCATGTAACCCCAGCACCTTCTGCCACCATGACTGGAAGTAGAATTTACCTGGAATAGCAGAATGAGAGAAAAGATAGTTTGAATACAGAGTGTAGATATAATTTCATTTTCCCATCACTAATAGGTTTTCCCTGAAAGCAGCAGATTTTGTTCATGGATGAATAAAAAGGGGTTGGGGGTTAAAGGGGGGAGTTTAAGGAAGGACTGGGTATAGAGGGAATGAAAAAATGGAGTGGTAGGAGACTGGATAAAAGGGTGGAAACAACCTTACTTTTTCCCATAGTCTCACTTACATTTTATTGAGCACATAAGTGCTATGGGGTAAGTGACGTGACTCATGCTGTTAGAGATGTGTTTTGTGAAGTGTCGCTGACATTCGGACTGCACCAGGCCTGCAGAACTACTCTATGTATATTAAACTAGCACCAGAAGATAGGGACATTTGCACAGGAGCAAGGAGGGTGTTTGCTGTCCTTGCTGCCTGAGTCAGGGCATCACAGACACCTCGCTGTGTCTGGGTTACTCAGTAGCACCAAGTGTTGCTAAGCTGAATTCACTCACTACATAGATTTTGTTATGTTGATAGATGTCCTAGTGAGATCGCCAGTTGGTTGTTTAAGAAGTGGAATAATATATTACTTCTTTACAGTATGTGTACATAATTTACATCATTAAAATTAAACTGAGGGAAAATTCAGCATACCTAACTTATATAGTCATTATATTGTTAAAAAATTGCTATAACCGGGCTGGAGAGATGGCCTAGCGGTTAAGAGCGCCGACCACTCTCTTGCAGAGGACCTGGGTTCGGGATCCCCAGCACCACATGGGCGGCCGAGAGCCGTCTGAAACTCCCAATTCCAGGGAACTCCAGTTCCAGGGGAATCCGAATCCTCTTCTGACCTCCGTGGCATTGCACGACACAGGTGCAACAGACTTGGATGCAGACAATACATTCATACACATACAGAAATAAATAAAATTAATTAAAAAATATTTAAAAAGAATTGCTATAATCACAAAATGACACGGAATTCAGCATATTATAACAGCAATACACATTTATTATGCCATGTAGTTGCTGTAGGTCAGAACTTCTAGAACAGATCAGCTGAGTAGTTATAGTTAGGATTCTCTCATAGGTCATAGTCAAAATGCTGGCCAGGACTGGGGTCCTGGGAAAGCTTGACTGGGCTGCAGGGCCTCCATCAAGCATGGCTCTTTAATACAGCAAACAAATTGGAGCTGGCTGTGGACAGGGCGTTTTTCCATAGAACTGGCTGACTTCCCTCATGATGAGTGACTGGCACAGCCCTGAGGGAATTCTCCAGAGCAAAACAGAAGCCAGGACACTAAAGTCTACAACAATTAATTATATATATTATGGTAACTCAAGGAGGGTTTGGAGGGCTCCCAAACAGAAACAATACATATTGAAAAGCTGGAAATATCTAGGGGAAAACGACCCTAATTTGATCTTACAATTGTCTACATAGCTGAAATTACTGCACCGTGCCCATAAATAAGTGCAATAGTAAATGTGAGTTAAAAAAATCACATTAGGGGTAAGGAACTTACTTAGTGGGTAAGGGACTTGCCATGCAAACATGAGGTCTTGGTTTGAATCTCCATGAAGCCAGATGCCAGATGTAATCACAGTGTTCCTAAGGGAAAAAGGGAGGTGGAAAGAGGCGGATTCCAGGAAGCACACGGACAGCCAGCATGGTGCACACAGTGGAGAACAGAAGAGACTCTATCTCACACAGGAAAGAAGGGCAGGACCAAAACTCGAGGTCATCCTCTGACATCGACACGTACCCCATGGCACATATGAAGTTGCATTCACATGAACACATACACATGCACACGTACATATCATACACACAAAAACATTAAATTCAATGGAAAGGAAATAAAATCAAATAAAGGGAGCAAATGATAGAAGAAACATTAATGCTTTTTAATTTTGAATTAAATCTATGCATGAGTTTGATGAGAATGTGAAGAAAATAGGATCCTTATGCATCATTGGTTATAATTTAAGATGCGATCATGGTAAGTAATATGGTGCCTGCTCAAATAAATAAAAAAAATACTATATGATCCAGCATCTTCACCAGTATCGTATTGGATACACACTAAGATGAACTGAGATTAGTGTGTCAAAAAATGTTTTCTGTCATGTTTATTGTAGGACTAGCCACCAGAGCCCAGGTATGAGATCAACCCAAGTGTTCAGTAGGTGATAAGCAGGCGTACAAAACCACAGAATACTACTCAGCCAAAGAAAGATGAAATCTTGCCAGTATGTGATGACCTGGATGGACCTAACCAGACACTAAGTAAGATTCAGACAAATACCATACAATTGTACCCATATGGAGACCCTAAAGCCATATGAAGGATGAGTAGAACTTTGTAATCAGAGGCTAAGGAGGTTAGCAGTCAGCTGCAAAGAAGGGAGGCAAACTGGCATGAAATTGACATTAGATGAAGGAATGACTTCTTATGTTTTATTAAACTGTACAATGACTATAGTAAATGCTAAAGTATTGTAGTGTTCACTGGATGTTTCACTATGAAGAAACAATAAATATTTGAAAATTTACTATTTTTCTTATTTTATTTTACGTATAAGAGTGTGTTCTCGGGGCTGGAGAGATCGCCTAGTGGTTAGGAGCGCCCACTGCTCTTGCAGAGGACCCAGGTTCGATCCCCAAGTCCCACATGGTGGCAGAGAACCGTCTGAAACTTCAATTCCAGGAGAATTCCAGTTCCAGGGGAATCCGACACCCTCTTCTGAGCTCCGCGGCATTGCATGACACGGGTGCACAGACCTACATTCAGACAGTACATTCATACACATAAAAAATAAATAAGTAAAATAAAAAAAAAAAGAGTGTATTCTCGCATGAATGTAAGTGCACCTATGTTGGGCTATGCCCGTGTAGTACAGAAGAGGGCATTGGATCCCCTGGAACTGCAGTTACTGATGGCTGTCAGCCACCATGTGGGTGCTGGGAATCAAACCTAGCTTCTCTGCAAGAGCAGCCAGTCCTCTTAACCACTGAGCCATCTCTCCAGCCCCAATGTTAAATATTTGAAATAATCAACCTGAAAATTACACCCATTTTGTCATTATACCTCACAAACTTATACAATTATTATATATCAGTTAAATTAAAAAAAAATAAGTTTTTTTCCAACAGAAAAAGAGAAAAAAAATGGCCCCAGAACAATTGCTTATTAATATGAGAAGCGTAAAACTTTGTTTATTGAAAGCTATATCAAAGAAGTAAAATGATAAACACAAGGCAGAAAATAACCCAGGTCTGGAGAGATGGTTTGGTAGTTAAAAGCACAGGCTGCTCTTGCAGAGGACCTGGTTCAATTCCTAGCACTCACATGGAGGCTAACAACTGTCCATAACTCCAGTTCCAGGGGAATTTGATGACTTCTGACTCTGAGGGCCTGGATAACGGAGCTGAGGACCAAATCTTCAATACGGGAGCCTTTTACGGGAGGGGCCACTTCATATACAAACCATAGCAAACATGCCGGGCGTGGTGGCGCACACCTTTAATCCTAGAACTTGGGAGGCAGAGGCAGGCGGATCTTTGTGAGTTCAAGGCCAGCCTGGTCTACAGAGTGAGTTCCAGGACAGCTGAGGCTACAGGGAGACCTGTCTAAAAAAAAAAAAAAGAAAAAAAAACATAGCAAACAGTACAAAATATTCCCTAGTCAATTAAGAACAAAACAGGCAAACTCGGTGGAAAAATAGTCAAAATATATGGACAAACGCTTAACAGGAGAGATCAATAATGATAGGAGGAAGTGGTCAATATTAGTATAATATATAAGTATGTAATTTTAAAGAGTTGATCATTAGTAACCAGGAAAATACCAGTCAAAAGTAATGATCTCATTGCATATACAATTTACCTTAAAAGGGAAACATTTTTTAAATGTTAAAAATGCCATATATTGGTAGATAGACTGGTCAAAAATCACAGATATTCTATTCTTATGTCTCCATTCCACATGTTTGGACTCCGCTTATAGAAACTTTGACATATTTGTATAGGGAATAGTTTTTAAAATGTCCATTAAAACAGACACACACACACACACACACACACACACACATTTTTTTCAGAACTAGGATTAAACCCAAGATCTTACACATACTACAAAAGTGCTCCACCATGCACCTATAACCCCAGCCCCTCAATAATAATTTAAATATAGTAAATAAATATAGTTGTTTTAAATTCATTTTATCATTAATTTTTCATTTTCTCTGCTGATTGAATATCAAATTTGGAGGTTCAATATGTTGCAACTTGTCCCACATGTTTTAGTAAATTAAAATTCAAATCACAAGTAAAATTATATTTTCCTGTACTTTCCTTCAAATCTCAGTCTTCCAAATGAGTCACTAATTTGGTAATGTTCATTTCTTTTAATAAGATTGTTTTTATGTGCCCACGTTCAGCGATATTGCAGGCTGCAGCAGCAGTTCGTTGATTTCATTACTCACAGTGAAGATGGCACATGCAAGGTTCATGAAAATATTTTGAATTCTTTTCTTTGAAAGATCCTGGCGTTACTTGCTTTAGAGGTGCCTGAGTGTCATCCACCAGCCTCATATGCTGCTGCTCCTTCAGTAAGTCTTGAGGAGCAGATCCAGGTGACTTGGGGACTTATGTTCTAAGGAAAAAAAAAAAACACTGAACTGATGAGACTAGAGTCCCGCTACCAGATTGCCCAGAACAAGTGTCTGGTCATCAAGGATACCTAAGACGTGAGCTGAAGCAGCAGCCTCTCTCCACATGACCGGCCCAGGAGGGACACACTGCCGGTGTGTCTGCTCCAGGATGGGCCCCAGAAAGCTCTGGGTGTAGCTGTCACTAGCGTCAACAAAGGGCAGTTTTTCACTGACATAGTGGGTTCTATGAAGCTATAATTAATGTGGATAAGACAGTGATTATGTTAGCACTGGGCCTTCCTGAGGAAGGCTTTCATAAGTTTCTTGAAACTCCTGCCTCTGAAAGCATTGTGACACTGACAGCCAGATGCTTGGGAGTGATTCCTGGAAAGGCCTACACAAAGAGTATGAGCCTGGAGAAAAAGGTGGCGGTAACTGGTGGGGCAGGCAAGTCCCACTCCAAGTGCCATCTCTCCTGCTTTAAGTTCTGGTCCAGTCTGCCAGGCTAACAACAAAGAGCAGGAAAGCCAGGGGAGGCTTCGGCTGTCCGGAAGCTCCTTGGCTGATCCTACAGTCCAGTTCTGCCAAGCGAGGGGACCCAGCGCCTGCCAGCTCCTTTCCAGATGCTGCTCCAGGACCAACTCTCAGAGAGCAGGCCCAGGGGCAGGGCTGCAGCTGCTGCGTGTGGTGGACCCTGTGCCCTGGGACAGGCTCACCTGCGTGTCACGTCTTCCCTTCCCAGTCGTCTCTGATCAGGCCCCTACTGGCACTACCCCTGGCTGGTGGTTGGGGCCTGAAGTTTTCCCTGAGGTGAGGACCAGCCACATGTTGCTGTGACAGGCACTGCTGCTGGCTTTCACTGATGAGCATGTGTTCTTGCTGGCACTTCCTTGAGCCTCCGTCTCACCAATGCTTCCCACTGAGGAGAGCCTGAACTCCAGCCCTGCCCTCTCAGCACTTGCCCTTTGTGCTGAAAGCCCCTCCGATGGTTCAGCAATCGCTGGCCTCTAGAACCAAGTCTGTCATGGGTTCTTTGAGAGGAAGGGAGAAATGGAAGCCAGGCCTCTTTTACTATAGTGCATGAAATTAATAATTAATATTGAATTTCATTACTTGGTTAGATAAAAACAAATAAACAAGGGAAGACAAGTGCGAGAATCAAGCAATAAAGGTAGACTGATAGAGTAAATCTTCAGCAGGATGATTCCCTAGCTCGCTGTGACTGACTATAACCATGGGGAAAGGAAAACTTGAACTGACCACTTACTACATAATCAGATGCTTAGCTTTTAATGGTCATTTAACCCTCATAACAATGAAAAGTAGGAATTATGTTCTGTGGCTTACTGAAAAATCAACACATATAGATATAATTCTATTTATCTATATCTACATCATTGTATATATATGAATATAAAATATAACAAATATATAATAATATATATGCATTGATGGTATCTTTGTTACTTTTCTGTTGTGGTAAAACACCATGACCAATGGAACATATAAAAGGAAGGGATGTTCTTTTTTTAGTTTATGGTTCCAGGGCACCTAGAGCCCATCATGGCTGGCAGGTATGGTGGCAGAGCCAGAGCAGAAAGCAGAGGCTCACTTAGGTGAGGTGCAGGAAGCAGAGAGCGACTGGGGGTCCCACAAAGGTTAAGAACTCTATGCCTTCCCCCAGTGACATTCTTCCTCCAGCATGGCCACACCTCTTAAGATCTCTCAAACCAGCACCACTGTCTGGGGACAAATGGCTGGAGCATATGGGGGACATTCTCATTCAAACCACTGCTGATGGAGAGATAGATACAGAGAGATAGGATTGTGGAACAAGATCCTTTTTAACTCCCTACAATCATATCTGGAAAGAGTAAAACTGGAGCCCAGGTCATCCTGCTTCAATACTCATAGTCTTCTCTTCATATCACAGAAAATGAAGCACAGCAGCCTCACCTCCAAGATCCCTTTTGGACTGTTTGGTGTCAGGCTTTAGGATCTGAGCTCAAGCCAAGGACCAAGTAAGAAGATAAAGGTTATCCCAGTTACCTCAACCTCAAAACATTGAAATGCCAGGAACATACAGCCATTCAGGGAGTAGCAGGAGCAAGGGAGGACTTTCTACAGCAGAGGCTGAGAGTAGACAGCCCTTAGGCAATGTTTCACTGCTGCAGGAAGCTGCTGCCTCTCTGGAGATCAGCAGGGAAAGGCCTGCAAAGCTAATTGCAGGGCTACGGTATTGCTGTGGGAACGCTAACTGTGAAGCATCTATGCCCTGACCAGGAACGAACAGATATGCTGGCTGAGAGCAAGAGTAATAAAATGTATCAGGAGAAGCCAATAAGGACCCAGGGGAATTCCGGTGAACTTCCGGTTTGTGATACCCTGAGGAAAAAAAGAGTGAAGGAGAAGAGAAAACGCAGGAACCCCAAAGGGAACATTTTACATCTCAAATAAACCAATTTAAGTCCTAAAATGAATGGATAATCACTTGGAAGGAACTGCTGTAAAACCAAAGGTGGGACTTCCAGGACTGAAGGTGTTCAGTCACCAAACAGAGATGAGGGCACTGGGATCAGATGAACTTAGCTCTGGAAAAAATAGCTGAATGCTTACACATGTGATTGAAGTCTCCACGTAGAAACCCATTCCCATTTTTTAGGTGAGGAAATCAGTACTCAAAGATATCTCTATAGTCATAGGGCTGGTAAATGGCAAAGGACACAGGCAGATATTTAGGTCTTCATTTACCCAAAGTTCATTTTCTTTCCTCCTCAGTGAGACCTGACTTTAATGGGGAAATGCTAACGGAGAGCCTCTGATTCTAGAAGCATGGTGATGGGAGGTGTAAATACTATTGTTTTTATGTCCTCTGATCACTGCAGAGCATCCACACAAGGTACATAATCAGTATAATCACAGCGGCAAGTCTGTTATTGAAATTTCGTGTAAGAACAACACATTCCCTCCAATTGTTATACTTGATGAATCTTAGGGAACAAAAACAGCTCATTGTAAACAAACATCAGTCCTGCTAAGATACAATTCTTTGTCTTCTCTCCTGAGGGGGAGGGACCCCAGAAACTCTCTAGTCAAATGCAGCTTAATTTTCTGAGTCAGAATTTAACAAAAGACCCTGTTGTACATGTCCTCATTTTCACAAAGCTGGATCTCAGCCAATAAAGAATGCAAGCTCCCTACAATGCACACCATTTCCCTCCACTGGGGGTGAAGGCAAACTCCACAGTAGGGGGCCCAACTTACATCAATAGTGCTATTCCAACCCCATTAGTTACCAGGGCTAGCCCAGCTTTTCCAAAATTTGCTTTGCCTTCTACGATGATAAGTTTGGCATAAGATGGTGGACCATTGTCAGGGAGCCCTGGAAAGAACAGAAAGTAATAGCAGGTTTGATTCTTAGTCTGCTACTATATTTACCTCCCACCCACCTGTCTGACTGTCCCCTCTTCCCCCCAAAGCAATGGGCTAGACTCCACTGAGCACTCGGAAGGAGGAATGTGGTCATAATGAAAAACAAAAGCTTTATTATGTAACCAGGGTGCCCAGATTTCATTTTCTGCAAAGGGACATACTATATGTTTCCATGCTAGCTTATACACTTTATACTTGGCAATACCTGCATATAATTTGCTGGTTTCTCAGCATATTCTAGAAGAATCATTTAGAAAGTCACTGATGAAGCTGAAACCTGACAGTATATCTCTTATAACAAATTCTGTTCCCTCCCCTTAAATTAGTTGAGACATGCGGTGACCCTCATCTGAAATCTCCAAATCTTTGTTCCATATTAGTGTAGACACCAGAACAAGTGTTGAGAAGGACAGGCAGAGAAGCAGGAAGGAGGTAGCCCTTGTTCCAGATGTGAACACTTCAGCAAGCAAGAGCTGGTCAGATACTCATCATCATCATCATCATCATCATCATCGTCGTCATCATCATCATCTGTCTTGCTGACAGTGTACTGTAATGTTCCCAGCAAAATCTGGTGTTTCTAACAGATTACAAACAAGGCCAAAATTCACAAAACCCTCTTTTCCAGTACTTTCTTCCTTTGCTTCCCTTTCAATGACAGGCCCTGCTCTAAGCTTGCTGCCCATTCACCAACAATTTTGAGCTATCTGATCACTGTGTTTCTTTGTTGTGCTCTATTTTTAACTGAGCCTTGATTCACTAATCTCCTTTCAGTTCCATCCAACACAGGCCTGAGTTAAAAGAACTGGCTCCCTTCTAAGCGATCATTCCTCAGGAAAGTCTGAAGTTCCCACAGGTTTGGTCTCAAAAAGCACCTTCAATTGATACAAGTGTATTCTTGATGGTCTTTGGTTAGTGAGTTACATAAGAGGTAAAGCTTTATCTTAACATAGTAGTCCTTTTAGGATATAGTCTTAAGGTGATGGCTCAGCTGGTAAAGGCTTGATATGCAAGCACAAGGGCCAGATTTCAGATCCCCAGAACCCACATAAACACTGGGTAGGTGTGATAACCTGCATGTAATTTCAGCACTGAGGATGCAGAAAGAGGGGCTCCCTGGAGATCTCTGGAGCAAACTAGGTAATCAGGCTAACCATATTAATGAGCTCTGGGTTCAATGGAGAGACTCTGTCTCAATGAATGAGCTGGGAAATTACTGAGAAGACTCTGAATATCATCTTCCACATGCATGTACACACACATGGAAACCTACATATACATCATACACACACACACACACACACACACACACACACACACACACGAGGAAAGAAACCTAAAGTACCTTTTACCTTTCCAAGAATTTTCCCCAAGATCATATAATTTTTGTGAGATTATTTTGAGCAAATATAATTATCTCAAATTCCAGAAAAAATATTTATGACTCTTCAATCTTTGATGCTTCACATTTCTCTGTCTCTCTCTTATTCCATAGCCACCATCCATGCAAAATAATGTATAGAAAAAGAATATAGAGATGAAAGAGATCATGTAGGCATTCCAAAAAGATACCACTAACTCAAGATAGGCTCTGCAGTTTCACAGCAACCTGACTGCTGTATATTGTTAATAATCCTGCATTCTGCCCACATTGCATTAGAAACCTAGAGATTAGAAACCCAGATTCTCCGAACCTCAGTGTTCTTAGATTTTGCAAATGGAAGGCACTCATGTGCAGTTTAGATGAATAAAGAGGGTCTGATGCAATGTTGTTTTTTTCTGGCATGGCAGACAAGTACAAATACCTTGGCACAGAGTCTATATAAAGTTTTGAACTGGCCTCACTAATCTTTGACCTGTTTTAATGATAAAAATGGATGAAATAAATGGAGGCAGTTTTCTGTAATTTTTCCCAAGTGATGATTCTCTGAAAGCTGATGGAAACTCTCATTTACTCTGTCAGCACTTGCAATGCTTTTTCTTTCAAGTATATAATAGCCTGTGTTTCATCTGGTTTGGATTGAAATACCTATGGTGGTTCCATCTTTCTGACCCTAAGTACCCATCCAAATAAGATTCAGGCAATCAAATTCTTCCTCTCCTTCTAAATTGCTTTGTAATCAAGAGGCAGTCTCCCTCATACCTCAGTTTGTTCTTGTCTGAAAACAGAGGTGGGGTACTGAGTTTAGACTTCTGAAAGTCAGGGGGAGGCTAGCACCTCACACATCTACATCTTATTTTCTGTCAGTTATCTTACTGTACATGTTGTGAAGAGAGCGACACACTGCAGAGAAATTTAAGTGCAGGATAACCTTGGAAACACAGCATAACCCTCAGTTCTTAGGGGAGCTCTTTGGGGAAACCCCAGAGGCTCATCTCTTCTGTTAGAAGGAAATTATACATGCAAGACAAATCATCTTGAGAAACATTTTATGTCCCGGGTTTAATGGTTTTAGATTTTAGCATGTGGTTTTCCTTAGAAAAAAAAAAAGAACACTAAATTCAATTTTTGTTGTTTCCAAAAGCTTTACCTAAGAGTTTCTAAATACAACTATCAAAAGAGTAGCACTAGATCTGGAGAATTTTGGAAGACTGGGAATCAATAGTAGTGATGACATGGAAAAACTTTCTAGGGACAGAAGCACTGTGTAGAGGGTCTGTGCTCTTGATGGAATCCTGCGACGGTGGCTCAAGTTCTTTGTATTCTTTGGCCATTTGTTTAGAAACTTACCTTTGAATGCAATGAAATCTGACCTGGGTTTACTAGCAGAGGAAAAGCTGACTGGGAGAAGGTCCTCCTGGCTAAACTTCCATGAGAACTTCAGCTGCTAACATGAAGAGATGTTCCTCCCATTTGACCCCCTAAAAAAAAATGAAGAGATGTTCCAAAGATTTTTTTAATTAATAAAATATTTTTATTGGTGTTTTATGTATTTCATACATCATTTCTCAATCTAGTTTAGACACATTCCCTTTTCTATATCCCCCACCCTATCCCAGTTCATGCATTCTGCCATACATGTCTTGCATCTTTCTCTCAGTCTTTTTAAAGTTTTTCTCTGCGAGGTTTTATTGTTTGGGCAGAAGTTTACTATATCAGCCAGGTCTTTGACCCAGTCCTTTTGTCATTGTTGTTCCTTCCCAGTTGTATTGCTCCAAAATATGCTTATATATACATCACATATATACTAAAATTGACCTCTGAAAATAAACTGCATGTTAGTTCCAAAATATGTTTAGGAGTTCACATTTTGCCCTTTAATTTTATATTACTCTAAAATATTAATACATCTACCCATATACCATAATTACAATGTCTGAAAACAAGTGGTAAGTTAATTCTAGAGCCCATTAAGGGATTTGCATTATAACAGCACAGTTGCCTTCAGATAAAAAGAAATACAACATTAACTTTGCTCAGCTTAACTTTCAACTAGGGATTTGGTGCTAGCATCCACAAATGAGGGATACCACTTATCATTTGTTTTTCTGGGACTGTGTTACTTCACTTAGCGTAATGGCTTCCAGTTCTATCCATTTACCTGCAAAGTTCATGATGTTATCTTTACCGCTACATAGGATTCCATTGTGTAGATGTCAGCCTTGTCAGAATATAGACCGCCATTGTTGGACTACCTAGGCTATAGCATGGAGGCCAGTGCAGGGGGATTGAGACACGACAGGTGCTTACTGGACTTCATTTGGGGGACCATGGGAGGGAAAGACCCCCATGTGGAGCAAAAGTGCAGAATTGATAGTTGTTTGAGATTGCCAAGGAGGAACTTTTGTGCACTCCTTAAGGAAAACATGACAGTTCTTAGGGAAAGCACCACATACTGTCTTGATCTTCCTGAACAACCTGGGTAGTCGAACGATGGCAGTCTATACTCTGAAGAGGCTGAAACCTCAGTAGTAGCTCAGTCCACAAGTCGGATATCTCAGCAGTCCCCATCTGGCAGTGAAGGTTTGGAGGATTCTTGGAGAGACACAAGTCTTAAGTCCATATGGAAGGTTGAAATCTGTGTCTCATGTCTTTGAAGGATGGCAAAAGCAGTGGCAGCCTCCAGGTAGCTGCACTTGCCAGTACGACAGGCAAAATGACTGTCTTCTTCTTTTTTTTTTAACTTGTCTTTTTACTAAGATGTCAAGTTTTATACCTGAAGTACAATTTCTCAGGCCTTACTAATTATTTATTTCTGGTTATACTCTCCTTTTGGATGTTTAAGCCCACACAGTTAGCCCAGATTAACCAAAGATTTTGTTTTCTCAAAGTCACTAGAGGATCTGGTCCTCAGGGGTCACTCAGGTTTTGGGGGAGGGGAGGGAGCCCCTGGCTCCTTTTGGTTTTTCATTTACCAGCAGTTCCATCTACTCGAGGACAAAGTGAGGTCTTGCTAGACTAGGCTTCCCTTTCTGAAGCATGAGCAGACTTTCTTCTTTAAAGAGTGGACACTGGCTGAAGTCCCATTAGTGGCTCTCCAAGACCTCCCTGCACAGGAAGACTGGTGACTCACATTTGCAGGACATTTAAAGAGATGTCCCCATGCATAGTCCCCTGGGACTTAGTTGACCTCTGAGGGCAAGGAACAAAATTATCCTTTAAGTCCCTTGGCCAAATTGTTATGGGCATTAAGTATGTTTGTTAAGCATCCAGAAAGGCTAAGTTACACCAGCCTGATACTTTTAACTACTGTGTAATACTTTAGAAAAGACTTGAACAAAAGCTCAAGCAGACTTGTATCATTGAAATACTAGAGGCACTCCCATAAAATAAGTTCTGTGGTTAGATACAATGTCCTGACAAACTAGTTTTTTTTTTTTTTTTTTTTTTTTTTTTTGATTTTATATTGCTCTAAATTATGAATACACACCTTCCACCTATATTCCAAAAATTCCTAAGTCTGACAATAAATGGTAGCTTAGTTCCAGAACCTGTTCAAATATTTGTCATTTGTTAGTTTTTTTCTGTGTCCCCGTATATGGTCAATTTTGGAGAATGCCTGTGGGTGCTGAGTAGAAAAATGTTTTCTCTTGTCTTGGGTGGATCTATCAGTAGAGCTGTTTTGTGAGTCCATTGTGTGTTGTATTTGTTCTCAATTCAGTTCAGATACCTCTTCTGTTTATTTTCTTGCTCCATTTTGACTGTATCAAATGGTTTCAGTGGTGGTATTGAATTTTCACACTCAATCCATTCGGATTTGTGTCTGCTTGGGGGAACACTCAATGACATTCTAATTTTACAGCACATTTTCAAATATGGTCTAAGTCACTATTCTCTTTATTCTCGCAAATGAATGAAAAAATATCATATTTCATGAGGAAAAAGCATAATATAAAATTGTATGGATTTGTTGTGTAGAGCACTTCCGTGTATTCTTTTTAAACTGTTATTATTTTTTACTTATGTATATGAGTGTATTCTTGCATGTATAGGTAGATGTCACCATGTCATGCCTACCCATCGAAGTCAGAAGAAGGTGTTGGACGTTCCCCCTGGAAAACTGGATGCGTTATAGATGGTTATAGCTGCCACTTTAGTCTGCTCAGAATTGAACCCGGGTTCCTTCTGAGGAGCAGCGGTGCTCAATGCTGATACCAATCCTTCCAACCCCACTGCCGTAGTCTTAAAAGTGGTGTGAGTGCATTAATTAGTGACATTCCACTGGCCTTCTATTTTCAAAAGTGTGGTTACATACCATTTTTTATATCTTTTGTGCTTCAGTGCCATTTTCCTACAGACATCTTTCTCAGTCACCAATTTAGACTATTTCCCCTTCCATGCTCCCTCACCCAAACCCAAGTTCATGCTTCTGGTTTCATAATTTTTAAAATGTATATTTTTGTGCCATAGGACAGGATCTCTGATTTAGGTATCCACATTCGGAAGAAAATATAATAGTTATCAACTCGAAAATTATGACCTTACTTTCTCAAATTTCTTTGTAGGGGAGTAGCCATAACCCCAATACTCTCTGCTGTTGGCTTCTGGTAACTTCGGCTCATTATTCGGCGTCCTAAGAGAACAGTCTTACTCCAATTTAAAGTCCACAAGGTCAAAGTTCCTGCTTCCTGGAATAAAGATTTGACTTTCTACAAATAAATTCTATATTACTATAAATCGAGACTTACTATATTACCCTACTTGCATACTACTGTATAGATGATAATGACCTCTTATTATACTCCCCTATATAATATATAATATATACATATAATGTATTCACTCATCTCTTGCTGATAGTCCCCTCAGTGATAGACCTGGTGTGCCACTTCTATGATCCTTTCTCCCTTTGCTCCTCACTTGCTACCTTACAGTACCAACATGCCCTCCCCTCTGTCTTTTCCCTGGTGCTTTCTTTTGTCGTTCTTTCCTATTTCCCTTTTCTCTCTTTCCCCGCGCTGGCTCACATGCCTTGGTACCCCCTTCCTCGATCCCAGCGCTTTACGCCCATAGTCCTATTTGTACTTGTCGCCTTTCTCCTTTAGTCTTCATTCCTGTAATCCTCTGCCACAATCGCTAACACCACTCAAATCCCCAAGCATGGTCTCAAGCTGTCTGATCGTAGTTTACTGCTCTGCAATGCTCAGCTTTGATCTGGGCTTGCCTTTGGGTCTCCTGATAGCATGACTGACTCCTTACCTACATAATCTGAACTGTTTCCTGGCCTCCACGTTGCATGTATATTCTGCCCACCAGTTTAGCTCTGTTCCCAACCCCTGGCTTCATTATTCTGCCTGATTTATCATATCAAAAAGGTGGGGGCTGATCCAGGTGAGAAAAATTCATCTATGAGAGCTATAAATTGATGAGGAAATATAGCATTAAACTTTGATTTATATATTTCACATTGTATTTATATATTTCACATTTATATATTTCACATTGTATAAATAGCCTTAGCATTAGCATTTTCTTTTTTTTTTTTTTTTTCCCCTTGGTCTTTTCAAGACAGGGTCTCCCTGTAGCCCCAGCTGTCCTGGAACTTGCTCTGTAGACCAGGCTGGCCTTGAACTCACAAAGATCTGCCTGCCTCTGCCTCCTGAGTGCTAGGATTAAAGGCGTGCGCCACCATGCTGGGCTTAACATTAGCATTTTCTATTGTTATCTGAGAGTTTTGTCCTATTATGCTTTAGAGAAAGGAATTGTAAGAGTAACACAGTAGTGCAAATGAGTTCATGTCCACATAAATTCCCCAATAATCCTGTCTCCATGCTCCTACTTGCCAGAGTAGAAGCAATCAGTCTTTTCTGGGCTTTTCTCTCTCATCGATCCTCAGGAACTCCTCAGGCCATCAATGGAGAGGATCAGCTTTTGATCCAAAGTCACACTGTGATTATGCTTTTGCTACTGGGCTGCTTTGCTGTACCCGCAGGTGCAGGTCTCTTCCTGTGTGTGGCACTATGACTTCAAAGCTCTCATGGCTGCTGGCAGGACTGTAATTGAAGCTGGGGGTGGGAGGGAGTGGGAGGCAGTGGGAGGCAGCTGGTGGGTCAAAAGAGTCAGGACTGCTCTTCCCGAGCTGCGCCTTTACTGTGCTTTCTTATCAACGTCCACAAGAAAAGTGTTTTTCTTAGCCAGGTAATTGTAGATTATCCCTTTAACACAGCTCTGCCTTCGTTTCTTTATCTGCAAATGGAGAAAATAAAATGATCTGTTTTCATGGGCTCCTGGTGAGAGTACAAAGATCCTTAAAGGTGTTCTCCATTGTCTGGTGAGTTAGCAATTCACAGTTGGTTATTACCAAAGTCATTAGAATGTGTAGTGTCAGCACAAGTATCACAGTCAAGACTACATTAATAACTGAGAAGCCTATCCAGCTATGGCAGCTGCACAGCAGGAATCCCAGCACTCGGGTGGGAGTAGGAGTGTCTAGAGTTTAGTAAGGTCAGCCTGGTTACATAGCAAGATGAGAGAGAGAGAGAGAGAGAGAGAGAAATACAAGGAACAGGAGGGAGAGGAAAGATGGAACAAAGGAAGGAATGAAGGAAGTAGGGAAGCAGGGAAAGAAAGTAGAAAGGAAGAATGAAGGAAGGAATGAAAAAGGGAAGGAAAGAAGAAAGGAAAGATGGAAGGAAGGAGGGAAAGAAGAATTAAGGCAGGAAGACAGACTGGCTTCACAGAATAGGGAAACAATAAATGTAGAACAAAAGAGCTCCCCCCAAATGTTTCCTAATCTCTACCCACCCAAACACCTGGGGCCTTAAGAATGGGTCTGCAACAGTGGTGGCAGCCAAGTGTCTATATATATCCCAAATCTATTTGGCTATTAGCTCTCTCCTTGGAGGAATAACTCACAGCGGATGCCAAAAGCTTGTGTCCTCTGGTGGTGGGGCAATGTTGTGAGCCACAGTAAGAACTTGTCACCCTTTATAGAGAAACCGCAGTTTGCGGATTAGCATGCCATCCAAACATCTGTGTCTATGCTCACAGCTTAGCTTGACATAATAAGTGGTACTGCTTAAATGCCTGTACATCCAATAGCTTGTGCTTTGTTAATATGACTAAAAAGGGTATCACTGGGAAAGCTGTCAATCCATGAAGGGAAACAACCTGAATAGACTGGAGTCCAAAATGACAACTCCAAAGAAATTAGACTGTTTTCTTCTCACCCACTTGTGCCCCTTTCCCAAAGCCCAGGGAACAAACTGCGGAAGAGGAGGTGTGGTAGATTGTAAGGGCTGTGGAGAGATAGGGGTGAATCATGAGACTACAGGAATATAGTCTGGACTCCTGATTGATCAACATGTCTGTGCATACAAGCTTCTCCAACTGGTCTATGGGAACCTTGGGTTGTTCAAAATTTGGACATAAATACTTGCAAAATGCACCAATTACCTGATTGTATGACATAATGAATGACATCAATGCTATCTGCAAACAACTGTGTCATTGTATTGTAGAATCCCTTAAAAAATAAATAAATTAATAATTAAAAAAATCAAATGGGAGGGAACAACAACAACAACAAAAGGACTGGGTTAAAGAACTGACTGAAGCAGTTAATTTCTGCCCAAACAATAAACCTCTGCAGAGAAAAACTTTAAAAAGATTCAAAAAAGATACAAGACATGTATGCCAGAATGCATAAACTGGGGTGGGGTCTGGGACATGGAAAAGGGAATGTGTTGGACTGAGAAATGATGTGTGAAGTACACAAAACATCAATAAAAATATTTTATATAAAAAAAGAAAAAAAAAGAATGGCTCTGCATAATACACAGCTGTGTTTATGCTTCTGTTTCTGTCTTACAGGATACAACACAACAGGAGAAGTTGCTATAGAAACATACACTTTCCAACCTTTTCTTGTTGGAAGTAGTGTCCATAAAACTCCACTGGGGCCTGTGTTAGATGTCAGTTGTCACTGAAGACCTCTGGCAGCCTGCCCTCCAGTTCTATACGGTTTCCGCCCTGCAGTGTAGCCAAGGCTTTGAGTGAAGGGGGAGCACATTGAGCTAGCCATGCTTCCTTTTATAGTCAAATAATTCTTCTCGCAGTCCTCACTGGCCACTGGCATCTGTTGGCAGCAATTTGGCAAGATAGAATAATTTAGTAAGCAAAGAGAATAATGAAAAAGAACTTTTAATCCTGATAGTAGCTGGCCCTCTTCTTTCCAAGGCAAATAGACGTGTCTTTGAATTGACAAAGGGGAGGGTTCTTCAGATGCTTCCAGGATCCAAGGTCATATTTACATATGCACCTTCTCTATAAGCTGTGGAAACAATTAAAAAGACATGATGTGCCAATATGTAACTGAAATGAAATTCTTATTACTTGGTGCCTGGATAATATCTATAGTTTCCACGGAGCACGTCAGAGGTTTGGGTCTACTAAAACATAGCAGAAAACATTCAGATGATCTATATTATAGCTTTAAGTGTATATTCTCAAAACTTTTGTGGCCAGGGCCTAAGGATTAGGAATAAACAGTTGTCCCCAGTATCAACTAATCCTTTATCAAACTTATCCCAGGGATTCCTCTGTCTTCTTCAGTCTAATTACGTGCTGATTATACAATGTAGATCATCATATTTACTTTATAAGGCTTTTGAGACATGGAGTAAATGAAACCTATTACATGGGAAGGGTGTGTATGTTGTGCCAGTAAATTAGAAAGTACATAGTTGATGTCAATGTTGATTCTCAATCATTTGGGACACTCAAGGACACTAAATGAGATCAAACTTCTGATGTTTCTTTTTTTTAATTTTTATTTATTATTTTTTATGTGTATGAGTATACTGTCTGCATCTAGGTTGGTACACCGGTGTCATGCAATGCATGTGGAGGTCAGAAGAGGGCATCAGATTCCCCTGGAACTGGAGTTAAAGATGTTCTTAGCTGACATGTGGGTGCTGGGAATTGAACCCAGGTCCTCTGCAAGAGCAGTCAGTACTCTTAACTGCTGAGCCATCTCTCCAGCCCCCCTGATGTTGTTTCTACTTTAGTTGATGGGCTTAGAAAAGATAAACCTGTGTTCACTGATGTGCTAAGAATTGGAACCCCTTATCTTGTTGAATGTTGGACCAGGCATGGTGGCACATGCTTTTAATCCCAGCACTAGGGAGGCAAAGACAGGATCTCTGTGACATTCAGGCCAGCCTGGTCTATACAGTGAGTTCCAGGCCAATCCTGTCTCAAAAGACAAAAAAATTAAAAAATAAAAAATAAAACAGTGAATTTGGTTTATTTACACTTAATTCCAAGCCAACCAACAAGTGATGGATATTCCTCATAAATCTGCCAGGATAATAATAATGAGAAACAAAATGGCCTGGCAAGTGGTGGTGATATATTAACTAGGCTTTAAGGGATTAGAAATAAATTAACCTTACAGTGAAATTTGATGTTGGTGAATTCCGAGAGAAATTTTAGGTTATGAGGCTTGTCCATTTTTATTCTGGACTAAGGAATTTCAGATGATAGTGCTGAAGAATCCTTCACTGGGAAATCACTAAGGAATAAGTCAGCTCAACTGCTGACAATTAGGCTTGCAGAATGCAAAACAGAATACTGCATGTCACATCATAGTTACTGGGAAGTTTATTTTGAAGGTTTTGTATTGCTTTGGATAAACAAAGCAGCAGGCAAACATGAGTCAGCCAGCAGACATCCACTGACTTTCCACAGGGAATACATACTAAGAAACATACAACCAAACCTCCCATTCCTAGAAGAAAGAGATGGGATTCCTCTGCTTCCAGACACAAATATCTATAATCTATTTGAAGTGTAAGAATTACATTCTAGACCATAAATACAATAAGATCCACTTTGCGGAAACAGAAAAAAAATTGTATAGATTATACAATAAGATACAATCTGAAGATCTATCCGAATAGTGAATCCCCCATTCTCTCTCTCTCTGTCTCTCTCTCTGTCTCTCTCTCTGTCTCTCTCTCTGTCTCTCTCTCTCTCTCTCTCTCTGTGTATAGGTGAGCCCATGGGTAGGTGTCAGAGGAAAATCTAGATGTCCACCTTCTTTCCATCTTGTTTGCAGCAGGGTCTTTTCAGCTGTTTGCCACCACATACATCAGACTAGCTGGTCTGCAGGAATTCTTCCGTCTCTACCTCCCATCTTGTGTAGAAGCACTGGGATTACAGATGTGTGCTTCCATGCTCGCCTTTACATGGATTCTGGGATTTAGATTCAGATCCTTACACTTGTGTGATAAAGACTTTACCCACTGAGATAATTCCTCTTCCCTGTATTTCTGTATATTTAATGATTATTCAATATCAAATATGTGTTTTCATGTAATTGCAAAGAAATGTGTTTTTTTAATTTATTTTTTATGTGTATGAATGTACTGTCTTCATGTAGGTTTGTGCACTCATGTCATGCAATGCCACAGAGGTCAGAAGAGGGTGTCAGATTCCCCTGGAACTGAAGTTAAAGAGGGTTCTCAACCCCCATGTGGGTGCTGGGGATCGAACCCAGGTCCTCTGCAAGAGCAGTCGACACTCCTAACCACTAGGCCATCTCCTCAGCTCCTCAAAGAAATGTTTTAAAAGAGAAAAATAATCAAACTGTTCTACAAACCTAGAAGGCAGAGTTTGGTGAATTTGCATGCAGTGGGAAATGTCAACATAATCAGTGGACTTGGAGCTTGCAAACAGTGAGCTTGAACTGGGAGCCAATACATCTCATGTTTAAATGTAGGACAATCTCATTGTTTCTAATTCCTGTCTACAAAAAGAGAAAGCTATGCTGTTTCCTTTCATTTCTCTACTTGAAACTGAAAATTGTACTCACACAATGGACATTTGATTAAAACATAGTCACTGGTTGAAGAAAAAACAGTAAGTTGTAAGAAATGTGGTTTTATTTATCAGTGACTCAGCTAAGAATTTAAATAAAATAAGTCTTACTATCCCAGGTGTACTCCACGTGGAGATGTGATGAAAGAACAGCTCTGTGCCGATCAACATCTCTACTGTCCTGTCTCTCCACTGATGATGATACTTCAGGTAGACTCAGGCTTAAGGTGTGTCCATGCTGTTTTGACTATTTCTTGGACTACTTATCATAAAATACTTCAAACATCTACCAAAAAGCAGTGTTCAATCCACCAAGATTCAATCATTTTCAGTTCATAGGCAGCTTATACTTTAATTTTCCCTTCATATACCCCCACATTTAGAAGGAAATTATCAGAATTGTCTCATTTCATTTGTGTTAACATTTATAATATATAATATTGTCCTAGTTTGTCTTCCATTGCTGTGACAAAACACTCTGACCGACACCAACTAGGGGAGGAAAGGGTTTATTCAGCTTACATCTCCTGGGTCACAGTTCATCATTCAGGGAGCCCAAGGCAGGAACTCAGGGCAGGAACCTGGAGGCAGGAGCTGAAGCACAGGCCATGGAGGAATGCTGTTCACTGGCTTGCTACCCTGGCTCATGCCCAGCCTGCCTTCTTATACAATACACAAGAACCTGCCCAGGGTGGCACTACTCATTGTGGGCTGGGCCCTCCCACATTGCCTGACAATCAAGACGATACTCCACAGACGTGGCCACAGGCTAATCCAATGGAGCCAATTCCCCAATTGAGGCTCCCTCAACCCAGGTGTGTCAAGTTGACACTAAAGCTATCCAGCACAAATATATACTATATATTAATTATGAAAGAGAAAAATCTAAGCCTAATACCATTGCCACACTTAAATCCTTCAAATATGAATATTTATATTTCTCTGGTAATTTTAAAATCTTATTTTTTGTTGTTATTTTTCTGTCAAGACAGGGTCTTTCTGTAGCCCCAGCCAGCCTAGAACTCACTATGTAGACCAGGCTGGCCTCAATCTCACAGAGGTGCATATCCCTCTGCCTCCCAAGTGCTAGGACTAAAGGAGTCCACTATGCCCAGCTTTAACAATTTATTTTTTATAATTGTTACTCCAATAAAAATTCAAATAGCAGCATACATTGTAATATGCCACTTCAGTCTATTTTTTCATGATGTTCCACTCTACCTTTCTTTTTTCCTATATATTATATTGTATATGTTATATACATATTACATATAGTATGTGTATATTATATGTGTATTTTCTATATAGTCTTAATATATATATATATATCTTTTATTTCTTTTCTAGTCCTTGACTGGGATATGTCTGTAAAGAAAAATACCTTGGGGTCATTTATGAAAAAGATGTGATAAATGTTTAATTCTTTCTGCCCACTAATTTTGAGATATGTCAATTATTTAACATCCTTCAGAGGTGACTAGTAAGTTCTATTTTTAAACTATGATTATTATTCATGAATTTAAACATATCCTCTGCATTTCAGCCTCTTGAGTTATTATCTATATTGATGATCAAATTATTCAATCTATGGCTAAATTGGTTCCTGATTCCTTGACATGCCTTAGTTTGTAGTTGCTTCCTGCCCTAATAAAAATGCTTCATGTTCATCTCATAAAATTCTTGCCTGTGACCTAGAGTCAGCCATTTCTGCCAGAAGCTTGACTCTTTTTATGGGAAACTGGTATTTATAAACTTCATCCTGGACACTGGGTTCTCCTCAGGGTTATTCACTGTTCCCTACCCTTTTCTGTTTTTTAATTTTAAGATAAATTATATTCCCAGTTCAAACTGATAACAAGTTCTTCAATTGGATCTCATTGAACTTATATCAGTATCTCCTTTCTTCCATGCTGAAATTTTCTTTGCCAGTCACTTTAACATAATTATTCACTAACTTTATTCCATATAACACACAAAATTGCTTCAAAATAATACCACTAATATCACTACAATATACAGATACAAAATAAGTTTATTAATTAGCTTTTCAGTCCTCGTCGTACTTAGGTTTTGGACTATAGACAGCACGCATTGAAATTACTGTGCATTAACTATAATTTAACTATAACAGTGTGCACAACTATAAATTACTCGGAGTACTTTCTCTCTGAAAAGTTACCCCAACAACTTGGCAGTCGATTCCACTTTTAATTTGCTTTCAACTCTTTGGGGTAACTTTTCTAAATTAAATTTTATGTGCCATAAAGTCAAAACTACAAGGAAAGTACATTTAAAATTTTCTAGTCCTGGGGCTGGAGGGATGGCTCAGCAATTGAGAGCACTGACTGCTCTTGCAGAGGACCCGGGTTCAATTCCCAGCACCCACATGATGGCTCAAGTGTCTTTAACTCCAGTTCCAGGGGAATCAGACGCCCTCTTCTGACCTCCGCAGCATTGCGCAACACAGGCGCACCTATCTACATGTAGGCAGTACATGTAGTCATACACATAAGAAGTAAAAAAAAAATTCTAGTCCTATCTCTGTCTTCACAGCTCTAGCTCCGCTCCCCAAGTATTAATGTTTTTGCTGTTGAAGGAGAGAGTGGTAATTTTCTTCAGGGATGTGGCCCTGCCCCAGTTGTCAGCAACATTATGGCCAACATTAATTAGTCTCAGTGGGTTAGATATAAAAAATAAAACAGAAAAGGAGGTGTGTGGAGGAGAGCAAGGAGAGATTAAGAGAGACAATGAGACATGGATATAATCAAAATGTACCATATTCAATTCAGTGAAATTCTCAAAGAATAGAAAGAATAACCTTGGGCATTTCTCTGGTAAATTTTGAGGATATCTTTTAATTTCTCTGATTTAGGTGAACAGTAGCATATTGTAAAAGTTTCCCTCTGACTATTTCTAATTTGCATCCTCATCTCCAACTATTGTTCATCAGTCTCAATCACTGGGTCAGAATGACTGCGGCCACACTTAATAGATGGAACTAGCCCCACCCTTATGAGCACAAGGGACTGCAACCCTTCTGTGACACATTCTCTTAAAACCAATTGTCTTATTCCATCAAGTGGCACTAAACTGCTTTTTTCCAACAACTCTTGAAATGGTCTTGAATATGAGACAATAACCAGTTGGGAGCAGGGAATGATTTTGTGAAGAAAACTTGGCAGGGAGCTGAGCCACAGGGAAGGCTGAATGCAGGAGGGAGAAGGCACTGCTTCAGGGCTCACCAGATGCAGAGCTCAGGGAGAGTGAGCTAAGGCTGACTCTTGTCTGGGAGGTTGGCTCGGTGGGATCCACATGAGCTGAGGCAGGTTTATACTCCTAGACTCTGCAGGGTCAGAGATGCAGAAGAGCTCACTGGGGTTGAGCAGGGCCTGGGTCTCCAGGAGACCATTGCTATCTTGGATCTGCTCCACTGAAGCCATGTGGAGAAATAGCCCAGTCCCAGCAGAAAGACACTGAAGACACTGCCTGGGGAATGCAGAGAAGGTACTGTAAAGATTCAGAATCTGTCTCCTCAAAAGGTGGCGCCTTGGCATGCTGAGTGTGCTTGAGGGGAGACCCAGGCCGCTGAAGCAAGACAGTTCTGATTGCCACTCAAGCTCCTCTCTCCTCCCCTGCTCTCTCCCCAGACTGTAGAAACGAGAATTCTTCAAGCAAGCTGTGAAACTAGACACATCACTCTGACCTCTTCCCTTCTTCCCTGAAGATCCTCCTGCACAGTCTGAAGTGGCCCCCAAACCCAGGTTCGTTTTTCTACAGAAAAAGAACCTGAGGTAGCAGGCCAGAAAAACAAACAAACAACCAACAAACAAGCAAGCAAACAAACAAAAACCATCAAGGGCACAACAATATAAGGGCAGAAGAAACACTGCAGGTGAGACCTTCCTGACACATTTTTCTTCCTGTCTCCACAGGCTAACTTTGGCAAAGACAGAGGCTCAGAGAAGTCAGACATCTTACCCTTCAACCATTTATCTCCAACCCCCAACCCTGGAAGATTTCCTTCCAGAACAACAGAGAAGAATTAAAACTTCAATCAAGTTCAAACTTCTCATTTCTGTCGCAACATCCTCTTTCCAAGCTTAAAGAAAAGAAAACAAAAACAAGTCAACTCCAGATGGATCAAAGACCTCAATGTGAAACCCCAAACTCTGAAGGCAATAGAAGAAAAAGTTGGCAGCAGACTACAAGACATGGGCGTAGGAAAAGACTTCCTAAATCAGACAAGCAGCTGCACGAGAAATAACAATAGACAAAGGGGACTTCATTAAACTCAAAAGCTTCTGTACATCAAAAGAAACAATCAAGGAAATGAAGAGAAATCCCACAGAGTGGGAGGAAACCTTCACCACAGAAACATCTGACAAAGCATTGATTTCCAGAATATATAAACTACTCAAAAAAACAAAGAAGAAAGAAAACAAATGACCCACTCAATAGATGGAGCAAAGAGCTGAACAGAGACTTCACAAGTGAGGAATTAGAGATGGCTGAGAAACACCTTAAGAAGTGTTCAACATCACTAATCATTAAGGAAATGCAAATGAAAACCACTCGAAGATATCATCTTACTCCAATAAGACTGGCTAGGATCAAGAAAACAAATAATACCAAGTGCTGGAGAGGTTGTGGGGAAAGGGGAACACTCATCCACTGCTGGTGGGAATGTAAACTCATGCAGCCACTATGGAAAGCAGTGTGGAGAACCCTTGGAAGACTTGGAATGAACTTGCCACCCGACCCAGCCATACCACTCCTAGGCACATACCCTCAAGACTCACTCCACCACAGAGATACATGCACGGCCATGTTTATTTCAGCTCTCTTCACAATAGCAAGGAGCTGGAACCAACACAAATGCCCCTCAACTGATGAGTGGATAGAGAAAATGTGGTACATCTACACAGTGGAGTTCTATGCAGCAGTAAAGAAATATGACATCATGAGTTTTGCAGGAAAATGGCTGGAGCTAGAGGACATCATGCTGAGTGAAGTAACACAGTCCCAGAAAAACAAACGACGAATGGTATCCCTCATCTATGGATACTAGTGCCAATTACCTAGTTGTAAGTATTTCTTGTGCATGGCCCCTTGAGCTTTTGTCCAAAGAAGTTGGGAGTGATGCATATAGGAAACAACAACAACAACAACAACAGAAAGGACTGCATCAAAGAACTGACTGAAACAGTGAACTTCTGCTCAAAACAGTCAACTTCCACATGGAGAATATTGAGAAAGACTGAGAAAGAGATGAAAAGCATGTTTGGCAGAATGCATGAGCTCTGGTGGGGTGGGGGGATCGGGGGGGGACACGGGTCTACATTTGATAAAAAATATATAAATAAATAAATTAAAAAACAAAATAAAACAAAACAAAAAACCCCAACAAAATCCTCACTGTAGGGCTGGTTATTCATTCCCTAGAATAACAGGAAGAGTATCAGTGGGGAAATTTTCATATAGGACTGGGGATTGTTACTCCCATTAAGAAGGTTTAGAAGAATGATGAAAGAGAAAAGTAATGAAGACAACATTGTACCCTGATTACATCCTAGACTACCTGCAGTCTAACCTGATGCTAACTAAAAGATGAACCAGGATGGGCATTGCAGTCTGTAGAACCAGAGAGAGAAAGGTTGTCCCTTCTGCCACCACCTCGCTGTGTAACTTCAGGCAATTTATTTCACCTTTCTTTCCACATCTGTAAAATAGAGATCCTATGAGGGACTAGAAGTCAGGTAAATCCCCAGTAGGCAGGCAGACAGGGAAAAGAGGCTCTAAGTAGAAGGATGGAAACACTTAAGATGGCAAACTTCCTGTTTCTTCTCCATCTCAGACAAGGACTTGGTATGCTTTTTTCCAATGAATGGAACTCTTTGTTGGGCTTTGAAATCTCCCAGGGGATTAGGGAGGTTCCTGAGTCAGGAACCTTTCTTTGCCTGCAGTATCCAATCCCCTTCCCTAGCCCCAACCAGTCAGTACCAAAGGAGAAAGGGAACTCATCCCATTCCCAGATAAAATATAATCACCTGCCTGGGACACCAGCTCGGGTTCATCTTCCCATCTGGGAGGTCTCTTTGTCTGGTTTGATCTTGATCTGTGTGTGTGTGTGTGTGTGTGTGTGTGTGTGTGTGTGTGTGTGTTGCACATGTGCTTCTGTTTTCAATAAAATCTGGCTGAGTGCTGTGATCTTGTTCTTCTTACCTTTTGATTCTTTAACTCAGTGGAGAAAAAGAATCTGTTCCTGATGTCAATAGCACTACCTCGAAACCATGAATTAAGCAAATTAACAATATAAAACATGATAATTCTTCCCTTATTAAATTATCTACAAATATTTGCTATTACTATTAACTCACTACATTTGAAAAACCAGTCCATACCCTTCCAGACTTTTTAGTCTGGGACCAACTATGTCTGCTCATGTGAAAGTAAAATCCATTCTCTTTTTTCCTTGAGCATAGTTTCTTAAGCCAGCTTCTTCCCAGAACACAGTGCCATCAATTGTCTGTAGGAGAAAACTCACTTTCTCTTATGGGTAAGTTCACTCTAGAGTCTAACACTCATGATTGCCTTAACCTGTCATGATCATCCTGCTCTATGTTATTGTACTGAGGCTTTGTTGCATTAAAATGTCCTCGCCGAGATTAAAGGACAGAAATGAACTATTGTGTTCTAATCTCTCCCGCACACTCTGGCTGTGACTCTGACTTGACTTGGGGAGAAGAGTGCAAATTTTCGTGGTTGCATTTAATAAATGGCTCTCATTTCTTGCGCAGTAAACTTTCAATTTTCTGGATACCTAGAACTAACAGCCAAGTTGCTGGTTCATTCATGTGATAACTAGCTTGGAAGGTAATAAAGTGCTTCTCTTCTTTGAGCCTCTCCTCCCAAACAGTAATATAAATGAATTTTATCCAGGAAAGAATTTAAATAGAGAGGTTATCAATCTTAATAAAAATGTAAGGACCAAAAGAAAAAAGAAAAAAAATGCAAGGACCAAGTTGACTGGAATGAATTGCTGTGTAGATTATTTGCTTATGAAACAGAGGAACCTGCACTCTGAAGCCCTGCTTTTCAAGCTAATGGACCAAAACGTGTCAAATCTGTTTGTTTTCTTTGTATGATTAACACCCAGATGTCAAAAGTGTAAAACCATACATTCACATGCATTATAAGCTCCATGATCTCCTGTATCTAGAGCTAGTTGACATAGTGTCTCAAGTCTGTCTTCCTAACAGTTAATATTAAATTGTACCTTTTGTAATAATTCTAAGAAGTAAGTAAGACATTGGCTAGATAAGTTGCATGGGAGGTTTATGGTGATAGAGTTTTGCCAAACAAATGTTCTCTCGCATATTTCATGTTTGTCTAGTATATTTGCACAGAAACCATGAAATTTAAATAAGCAATTGAATATTCAGAACCACAAGCTGACATTAAGTCAATTAGAAACAGACCTGTAATTCATGGCATATAAAAATCATCACATTAGAAGCTAATTAAGCACATAGTCACCAGCAGCAATCCTTCTTTAACTGCCAACTTTTGAAGTTACATAAACTCAGGCTCTTATGGAGTTCATTAATACAGAATCCAATGGGAGGTGGAATCCAAGTGGTGTTCTAACTAAAGGCCAAGGTTAGACAGAGATGATTGTCATTATTTCCCAGGAGTCTCATGCATGCCAAAAGAAATGAAAGCCGTGTGAAACAGGACTGTCAACCACTGCTTTGGACCATAAAAGAGCCAACCACAGGGGCGAATCAATCTTCAGGCATAGCTCTCTGTACTTGGAGATTTTTTTTTTTTTTTGGAGCTATCTGTTAAAAACCATGTAGTGTGTGCTAAATAAACCATTAGGGACCTCATTTGGAATCTGCAGCTGACAATACATCTGGAGCCAGCCATCATTCTGTTCTGTATTTCCACTCAGTAAACAGCCAAAAATACAGAGTTACCATGCTTAGATTATGCACATAACACAGTGAATTAAGAATGTGAAAGGTAATCTACATATTTCTTATTATTACAAATCTCAAAACATTTTTTATGTACCAAATAGTTAACATACCACGGTAAAAGATTGCATTTGTAATATGAGAAAGCCTAGTCTATTCAATTTCACAAATCAAAATATGAATGGAATATTTCAGGAAAACATTAAATTACATTAATTATTCAATATATTTGGTAACATTTTAATAAGACACCTTGTTTATGAAAAACCTGTTGGGGCTGGAGAGATGGCCTAGCGGTTAAGAGCACCGACCACTCTTGCAGAGGACCCGGGTTCGATCCCCAGCACCCACATGGCGGCTGAGAACCGTCTGAAACTCCAATTCCAGGAGAATTCCAGTTCCAGGGGAATCTGACACCCTCTTCTGACCTCTGCCGCATTGCACGATACGGGTGCACAGACTTGCATGCAGACAGTACATTCATACACATACAGAAATAAAAAAAAAAAAAGAAAAACCTGTTGGTTACCCAAGATTGATGACTTAAAGATGAAGAGTTTTTTTTTTAATTTTTTTTTTATTTCTGTATGTGTATGAATGTACTGTCTGCATGCAAGTTTGTGCACCCATGTCGTGCAATGCCATGGAGGTCAGAAGAGGGTGTCGGATTCCCCTGGAACTGGAGTTCTCCTGGAATTGGAGTTTCAGATGGTTCTCAGCCGCCATGTGGGTGCTGGGGATCGAACCCGGGTCCTCTGTAAGAGCGGTCGGCACTCTTAACCGCTAGGCCATCTCTCCAGCCCAAGATGAAGAGTTTTATAGTCCTAGTGTATACTTGGAGGCAAGAGCTAAGACATAGATATTGTTCAAAAATAATTTGTCATAATTTTCAGTCTATTGCAAATAACTTTAAAATATTCACATGAACATTATATTAATGCTATAGTGAAATGTTTTATTGTCCAATCTTCCACCTCAAGCAGACAGAAAATTAGAGGAAGATTGCTTCATCTAAATTTATTGCACATCAAATATTATTGCCCTCAGAAAGAGAACAACTGTCATTGTATTTGAATTATTTCAAAACATCATTTCAAAAGATTATTGACCTTTATGAGCAAAATACATACTGACCCAGAAAACTAGATATATCAGGATCCATTGGGGGTGTTTGCATGTTTATTATATTTATTAATCACATTTTGGGAAAATATAATTGCTATTTTCCAAAGTGAGTAGAGGTCACTGCTGTAAATCAAACTAATTTATATGTCTTGGGATAAAGTGAGGTTCCATGGGAGAGAAAAACCTTATGTAGTTTCTCGTTTCATCTGCAGTGCTGCTCTTCACTCCTGTCCAGCTGAACAGCCACGGCTGCCTGCAATTTTCCCATCCGCGAGGCACGGGAAGACTCTGCTGTCTCAGGGGACATCATGCTGCTTCCTCCCAGTCCTTAAAACCAGGGCTGAAATTGAGACTGTCCCCTCTGCCCTGTGGTTTGTGATCCAAGAAGTGTCACAAGGGAGCTACACCCTAAAATATCTTTCCTCTGGCCACAGGTATCATTCCCAGAGACTCACAGCAAATAAATCATCTAGAGGCTTCCACACAGTGGCCCCCAACCCCATTTTAACAAAAAACAGTTCAATCAAAAGAAATAATCCAGAAGAAACACATACCGCCCACCAGAAGCTGCTGACTTGCACAGCCATCCATGTTATACAGAGGGAACGGGGAAGAAGGCAGAATCTCAAAGCTCATTTTTCCCAATTAACAATTTTGTCTCAAGCTATTCATGCTTGAAATTTGAGCCTAGAACACCATAATTTTATACACTCCATTAGACTCACCTGTGCAAATGAAGCGAACATAGATAGAATCTCTTCAATATGATAGTTACCACCCCAAGCTCTGAGAAATTAGGTTTGAAAGCCCACAGTACCACAAAGAGAAATAACATACAGCTCTTGCCCCTGAAAAATTCATAATGTACAACAGTTCACTTTGTAACATTCTACAAAGACAATTTTGGAACAGAATGGTCGTTTACAAAGGCTGAGAAGGGAAAGGGGAGATAGCCATAAAACAGTGGGGTTTGCTGTTCTTGTTATAGGGCAACTTAAGAAATGAATAAGTTCTGGAGATCTACTGTACAGTGTGGTGATTGCTATCACTAATATCCTTGAAATTTACCAGGAGAGTAGATCTCGAGTATTCTCATCATACACACACACTCACCTACAAGGATATATATATAATATATATATATATATATATATATATATATAGTGCATTGTAGTAATCATTTCACAAAATATCATATTGGGTACCTTAAGCATAAGCAATTTTAAGCATATATTATTAATTCAAAATTTTCTTACAATGTGCGTTGATCATATTCATCCTCCTAACTACTCCTGGATCACCCTTTAGACCTCTCCACCCCAGACATAACTTCCTGTCCCCTTTTTTTCCTTATAACCCCTGAGTTCAATTTGTGTTGTGCATATACTCTTAGATGTGGAGCCATCTGCTGGAGAGTGGTCAGTCTACCAGGGACCACAGGCCAGGAGCCATTAACTATCAGTAGCCTCTCAGTTAGGAGTGGGAGCTCTTGAGACCATCCCTCCTCCATGCCAAGATGCTGAAAATCTTAATACTGTGCAGATCTTATGCAGGCAGCACAGCGGCTGTGAATTCATGGGTGCAGAAGTCCTGTCATGTCAGAAGATACTGTTCCAGTCCAGTGGCCCCAGCCTCTGGCTCTTACAATCTTTCTACTCTCTCTTTAATCTGTCAATCATACCTCAATAAACCTGGACAGGGGAAATAAAAATTTCTTCTGTAAAATTGGTCAAAATGTGTTTTTTTTTGTTTATTTTGTTTTGCTCAGTTTATCAGTTAGGTATACAAAGCTATGAAAACATATTCTTCACATTAGCTAAGATTTGGGGGTTCTCTCTGTAGGAATTCAGGGAGCATTTTTCTCTAGTATTTTCCTCAGGAGTGCTATACTTCCAAATCACAGTTGCACTACCAGATGTGAAAAATGTTAGTTGGCTTGTATTTCATAAATAAAGCACCACAACACTAAGCAAATGCACAGTGTAGAACCTAACAAGCCTTCTTTATTGAAGGACTCCAACTTCTATTGGAATTTAAGACTGAGGATGAGGGCGCTTCTGCCTTTTCTCTTGCTACCTGGACCTATTTGCTGAAAGGGCACAGCATTTTTGCTAGGTAGCACAAAGGCAAAGAGTTTAGCTGTCTAATATACAAATTTGGGGCTGGAGAGATGGCCTGGCGGTTAAGAGCGCCAACTGCTCTTGCAGAGGACCCAGGTTCGATCCCCAGCACCCACATGGTGGCTGAGAGCCGTATTTAACTCCAGTTCCAGGGGAATCCGATGCCCTCTTCTGACCTCCACAGCATTGCACGACACGGGTGCACAGACCTGCATGCAGACAGTACATTCATACACATAAAGAATAAGTAAAATTAAAAAAACCCAAATCTATCTTTAATTGTTTCTGTTAATACTTGGACTTCTCATTTATGCAAACGGATTCATCAATTTTACTTGTGCAGATATACTTTCAGGATATTGACTCCAGCGTCAACATATGGGGTTGACAGAACACAGAGGTCTAAGCTTCTATAGAAACCTAATCATTTTTGATATAATGTCTTATCAAGTATCTGAGAATTTCATACATGCATACAATATATTTTGATCCTCTTCAACCCCCCCCCCCACTTCTACTAATTTATCCCAGGTCCACCCCAACCCAGACTGACCCTTCTCAGTTTCATATCCTCTTCTTTTTTTTTTTTTTTAACTAATACAAGAGGTGACTTTATTTTGAAAGACAAAGTTTTTTTTTTTATTTACTTAGTTTTTCAAAATTTTTTTCAAGTCCAGTTTCTTGCAACCATAGACTCCTGAGTGCGGGGCCATTCCCTGGAGTGCTGTCAACCCTCAGGGGCCACACCCTTAAAGAAAACTGACTTTGTATCACTTAGCAGCTGTCAACTAACTCTCAACAGCTCCTAGGCTAAGAAAGAGGCTCCTGAGCCAGTACCCACTCCATGCTGGAATGCTGACTGGCTTGATCCTGTGCAGACAACCAGAGCTGAAAAACCATGAATACTGTGGTCCTGCCACATCAATCTTCCATAGAAGTCCTATCTACTATTTATTGTCTATAAAGATAAAATGTGAACATTTTTTACCTAGGTATTATACTCTTTCATTTTAATAGCTTTTTTTTTGGTCTTTTTGAAATAGTATCTCCCTATATCCCAGCTGGCCTGTCACCCTCTGATTCACTGACTCTGTTAAGCAAGGGATCTTGATGGACATAGATATATTTTAGATGCAAAATAAGAAAAAATTAGATAAACCACTTTATAGAAATGTTTTATACTGGAGCCAATTGGTATTTGGGGTAATTAGGGAAGTGAGAGATAGACAGAGTGTAAAAATACTCTAGGTTCAATTTGGTGTAAGTAAAATCAAAACAAGCATTTGCTGAAATTATTACAAAATTATATTTTAGTGTGACTTGCCATTACAAGATACACACAATTTTCCAATAGGCTGGCTTCCAAAAGTTTGTTTGAAAGTTGTTTTCCTGGGTCTAAAAGCTGTTTCCCTTATAAACAATGTTCTAAATTAGTAGTTGTTGGACTTTCTGTGTCATGAATCCCTTTGGGAATCCACAGAAATCTGTGGGCATTCTCCTCAGAAAAATTCTCATATGAATATATGACCTACATTTTCACATGCAAGTGGTAGCTTTGCAGATTTCTTGAAATCTTTCCTCCACCGCTAGGTTAGCTCAGATGCTGGAAACTATAACCACAGAATGCTCCACATAGAGTTTCTTGCTCTAGTGTGCAAATGAAGCCACTGTTTAGAACTATCTATTAAGCACCATACTTACAGCTATACCCTAAGACACCAGCCCTATATCACCTCACATTAGCATTCCAAGCAGTTGCACAATTAAGCTCTGGGGTGTCATTACCCCTTCTTGTTTTATGGGTGGAAAAGAGGGATGTATGTTTGAGGGAGATAATTGCCCCATTTTCCTTTGGTAGTCTTTGGAAAGTGCTCCATGCATCCATGCATAAGACGCTCTAGAGCTCTCTCGTTCTAGTTCAGTATTTGGGTACTTGTACTTCAAGAAGCTCTTACAATGGACCATTTCAACACTGTAAACTTCTTTCCTTACATGTCTTCTCAGGAATCTGTCAGCGAGGGAGGTTTTTAAAAATATATTTTATTTATTATTTTTATTTTGTGTGTGTGAGTGTATTGCCTGTGTGTAGTGAGTGCACCTATGTTGTTGTCATGTAATGCCTGCAGAGGTCCAAAGAGAGGGTATGATTCCCCTGGAACTGGAGTTACAGATGGTTATCAGCTGCCATATGGGAAGTTGAACCTGGATCCTCTCCAAGAGCAACCAGTGCTCTTAACCTGTGAGTTATCACTCCAGCCCCCAGAGAGTTTTTATTTTGAGGACAAATACTCCTTAAAAGCTTTCTTCATTTAAAAGTTTACAAAATCTCTTCTAAGATAGCAGAGATAATCATTACCTGTCACACTTTCCACAGCATTGATTGTCATAAATAAAAGTCATGTGAAAACCCCTTTTCCAGAATACTTCTTAAAAGGCTGCCATATTTTGTTCCATTGATCAACCGATCTGTTTTTGTGCCAGTACCAGGCTGTCTTTATGACTATAGGCCTGTAATATAGTTTGAAGTAAAGGGATTCCACCCTGTATTACACTTTTCACTCAAAGTTGCTTTAGCTATTTGAGGTCTTTTGTTTTTCCGTATGAATTTAAGGATTTTGTTTCCAAGTCTGTGAAGAAACTCATGGGGATTTTAATTGGGATTGTGTTGAATCTGTGTATTAATTTGGGTAGAATGGACATTTTTAATATATTAATTTTTCCAATCCATGAGCATGGGATGTTTTTCCATCTTTTAAAAAAATTTTTTTTATTTCTGTATGTGTATGATGTACTGTCTGCATGCAAGTTTGTGCACCCGTGTCGTGCAATGCCGCAGAGGTCAGAAGAGGGTGTCGGATTCCCCTGGAACTGGAGTTCTCCTGGAATTGGAGTTTCAGACGGTTCTCGGCCGCCATGTGGGTGCTGGGGATCGAACCCGGGTCCTCTGTAAGAGTGGTCGGCGCTCTTAACTGCTAGGCCGTCTCTCCAGCCCTGTTTTTCCATCTTTTGATATAATCTTCAATCTCCTTCTTCAGGGGTTTAAAAGTTTTGTTCTGATCTTTGGTGTCTTTGGTTAGGTATGTTCCCATGTATTTTTTTTTTTTTTTGAGGCTTTTGTGGGTGGGAAGTTCTCCTTATATTCCTTCTCCCGTTGTTTGTTGTTAGTATAAAGAAAGGCTACTGATTTTTCTAGGTTAATTTTGTACCCTGCCACTTTACTGAAACTAGAGAAAAACCTTAAAAAGACTGATAGAAATATGCAGGACATGTATGGCAGAATTCATGAACTGGGGTGGGGTGGCGGGCAGGGAAAAGGGAATATGTCTAAATTGGACTGAGAAATGATGTATGAAATACACAAAGCATCAATAAAAGTATTTTATTTAAAAAAAAAAAAAGCTGGCATAGCTTCTGGTCTCCTGATGAATGCAGTGTCCTCTCGTAGTGTGCACAACACACCTCCATAGGAAATCGTTTTCATTCTCATGCCTCCCCAGCTTGTCTGCCTAGAGAACACATGCTTCAGTCTCAGTGACTCTTGTACACTGTCAGGCAGTGGCGCCCCCTAATGCTAATTCTCAGTACCCTGACTCTCACCACTTCCCTTCTGCTCTCAGTATTACCAGAAGCCAAGGGTAAGGCTCCTGGTGAGCTGACTGATAATGCCTGTTGTGGTCTAACATTCAATAACACAGAACCCTTTTGTTCCATGTCATGGAGAGACCAGTGCATACAAATTTTGCCAACTCTCTGAAGAGTTATATATTTGTAAGTTGTATTCCACCCTGTATTTTATAATATAAATGTACAAATATAATTTAACTACTAAACTCAAGCTTCAGAAAACTCAGAAACAACTTCAAATTTATCTTTCTCTACCACCACACAGAATATACAGTCAAGGGTCCAGGGAGATGGTAAAATGCTTGTTACACAGGCATGAGGACTTGAGTTCATATTCCCAGAGTCAAAACAAAACTAGGGAGCCAGAGACAGGAAGATCTCTGGGTCTCGCTGGCTGCTTGCCAGCAGGTCTAACTGAATTAGAGAGCTCAGGGTTCAGTGAGAGACCCTATGTCAAAAAATAAAGTGTTGAGTGTGCTGGCCATGGTGCTGCACACCTTTAATCTCAGCACTGGGGAGGCAGAGGCAAGCAGATCTCTGTGAGATTGAAGCCAGCCTGGTTTGCATAGCAAGTTCCAAGCCAGCTGGGGCTACAGGGAGACCCTCTCTCAAAACAGCAAGCAAACAAAAACAAAAGGAACAAGAAATAAGATGTAGGGACAATTGAGGAAGACATCCAATGTTGACCTCTGGCCTCCACATGTATGCACATGCACCTTCCCAACACATATACACATACACACATACACATATACACATATCCCCACAATATTCTAAAATATAGACTTAAAAAGGGGAAATGTATGAAATTGGATCCAAAGACTGCCCCATGGTAGGCTGGAATACGTATAACAAATGCTACTGTACATCATGTTTTCTGCCTTTAGATCATGTGAAATTTTTTAGAGAATGAGATGCTAGTAGGTGTCTATTGATCTGTAGCTTTCCCTATGTTGTGTGCTTTGCCATTCTCTCAAATTCCTGCAATCTGTCCTGGAAAATAAAAACCCTGGGAGCACAGTAGACAGATGTGGAACAGAGTGAAGCCTGCTGATCTGTACTGAAAGACATCTCTCTAATCTATCTAGGGGAGAAAATGTTTGCTGTTGTAAAACCAATGAATTTAGAATTCGATGTCATGTAACGATGTTTTGACAATTGCTACTAATTAACATATTAACTTACTTAATTCCCTCCAAAACCTATGAGGTAGGTAATGTAACTATCTTCACTTCACATAAGTGGAAACCACATATTGAATTAGAACAGTATCCCCCCAACTCATATTGCAGTTAATGTCAAATTTTTGAGTATGTAAAATATATAGGTCCACTTAGCATTGTGCTTAGAAAGGCCCCACACCTGGTTTAATGCTCTGCTGTTGCCTTCTTGGAGAGCTTCATAATTTTATCTTTGAACCTGTGTTGCATGTGAAATCCCAGGAGACAATGAAGCATGCCTGTGGGTGGAGCAAAAGTACACAGTGCTGGTGTCCATTCCATTCCTTGCCACTTCACTTACAGCAGAATTAATAACACCTGAGAACACGGCTCGTGTGGACTCGGTGTACAGGGGTACAGTAAAATGAAAGGCAAGTACCCCATTCACCCACATCCTATCCACAGATGTTATATTCCAAGATGCCCAGTGGATGCCTAAGACCAGGAATAGTATTGAACCTGGGATGTCCTGTGCATTTACCTACAATAAAGGCCTACAATAAGAAGTGACTTCAGTTAAGGAAACAGAGTCTTACTCCAGACCCTGCACTCTGTGTTATGTATATTTTCCATCTCATAATTTCACCTCATCATCTCCAATTTAAAGACATCATTTAGCAGGGAGCATTTACTTTGCATTTATTTTTTTTTGTTTTGCATTTATTTTGGAAATATAAAAATATGTAGAAGCATTTGTGGGAAGTTCTAATGGTTTCTTATAAAACTTAACACATCTATCCAAAACACATCTTACAAAACTAAACATATCTAACTCAAATCATCTACTTATAGGTATAAATGTAAAAGAAATGAATACATATTCCACAAAAGTGTTTGTGCAGAAATGTTCATAGCAACTTTGTTTATAACAGTCTATAATTAAGAACAGAATGAGAATGCACAAATAAGTTGTAGTAAATTAGCAAAATGAAGTACTACTAGACAATTAAAAGAAATAAACAAGTGAAGTGTTAATTGCAAAAGTTTAACTGAACCTCCAACTCATTATACTATATTAAAGCACATTTGGAAAAAAAATGAAGCAACAACAACAACAACAAGCTTATACCTTCTAGTGATTAGGAGATTTATATGCCACAGTAAGGCCTTGTCATCTCTCTCAGGGAAAAAAAAAGTAATCCAGGGATTAACACACCATCCAAACATCTGTGTCTATACCAAAGTAACCTACCATAGTAACTAGCAATGTTTAAATACGTATATATCTAATCGCTTGTGCTTCATTAGTAGGATTGAAAGCCTGTCCCTGGGCAATCGGTCAGCCCACGAAAGGAAACAGCCAGAACTGATTAGAGTCCAAAACGACATCTCCAGACAAAGTAGACTGTTGTGCTTCTTGTCCACCTGTGCCCCATCTCTAAGCCTAAGGAACAATCTGTGGAAGAGGGGGAGTGGTATATTGTAGGGGCTGCGATTGGGGTGAATGGTAAAACTACGACAATATAGTCTGGACACTTATTTGATCAACTTGATTGAACATTCAAGCCCCTCCAGCTGGATGGTGGGAGCCTTGGGCTCTGTGGGCTGGGGCACAACTGCTTGCAAATTGGTTTTATATGAAGGATTCTTGTGCTAAAAAAAAAAAAAAGAGGAGCTAGATACTGACATTTGAACTAACTGGGAATATAAAATGCTAGTTGTTTTATTTATAGTTTGTATTGGGTTGGTCTCTATATTTTTCTGAAATATACAACATCACAGTGTAACACTTTCTTTTACTTGTAGGACAATTTAAAGGAATTAAGCTTAAATTTTTACTTCCCAAATAAGTAGAAGTCTTAGTCCAGTCATATAGCGTTAAAGAGCAAAGTGTTTATTGGGTAAAATTTATTTAGCAGGTACTCAACTCTGCCCAAGCTTTATCCACCAAGTATAGGATATTTTAAGGCTTAGTGAATTGTTTAGATTAGTTAAATTTAGGTGTAGGTTTTGGTGGAAATGGTAATACAATTGAACTAATTGGGAATATAAAATGTTAATTGGTTTTATTTATAATTTGTACTGGGTTAAGGTATACAAATGGCCTATATATTTTTTCTGAATAACACAACATCACATTATAACACTTTCTTTTACTTGTAGGACAATTTAAAGGAACTAAGCTTAAATTTCCTTCCCAAATAAGTAGCATACAGTCAATGAGAAACAGTTTGGGTAAATTTAATGAAAGCTTATGCCTTGGCTCCTGTTTATGGGTATGTGTAATACAACTTAGGCATCTATAGGTCAAAACATAAAAACCTAAAAAAAAAAAAAAAAGAGGGAGGTGGGAGGTGGGGTACTATCCTTTCTGGGATACAAATGGAAAACTCTGTGTTCCAATCCTATTGATAAATTTTCAATTTTTCTGATCTTGAAACTAACAATGGGAGGAGAATTTTATGTTCCCACAGGTAAAAATCACCAATCTAAATGCCTGAAAACATACAACTTATGGCTGTGCAGGATGAACTGGGGAATGCCAGCAGAGAGGTTGACCCATCTGAACATTAAGGAATGAGGAACCTCAGACTGCCTGAGTCACGGACACTGAGCATCTCTCTGAATAATATTGGGGTTGACTGTTTATAATGGACCCTAATGAAGTTTACCTTCCAGATGCTGAGAAACCTTCCTACCTCTCCCCTTTTTTAGGAAAAAGAAAAACATGATGGTAATGAAACCACTCCCTAACTGTAAACTAGAGCCAATTGTTACAGTGGTAATTTCCTATAAAACAGGCATAACGTATTAACTGATTGATAGGCATAGGAACTGTGAAAGGATATTTCTCTATCTAGAGCCAAATTCAATAGTAAAGTGTTTATAAGTTGTGTAATTAAGCCAAATATATTACTACAGGAAAGCTCTGACATCAGCAATGAATTATTCTGCCTAGGAGATGTTGGCTAGGGGATTCAAACCCGCCCCCCCCAAATTATAAAGGCCTTTTGCCTATAAGTGGGATATATGCAAGGAGAAAGGCAGTAAGTCCCTGTTGTCGAAGACCTGGTGTGAGCATGAAAAATGTTATGAGACGTCACTTGCTAGCGTACAACTGGCCTCTGAAATGCTAGAGAGCGTTACCAAAGGCCACTACAGCAATACAGCAAAATATTGGTCTCCCTGAGACAAACAAGACTCCTCCGAAAATATCAGCTACACCTCAACAGCCTGGAGATACAGTGCAACAGTGGCAGCCAAGTGTCTATATTATATCCCAAAACTATTTGGCTATTAGCTCTCTCCTTGGAGGAATAACTCACAGCGGATGCCACAAGCTTATGTCCTCTAGTGGTTAGGCGATGTTATAAGCCACAATAAGAACTTGTCACCCTTTATAGAGAAACCACAGTTTGCGGATTAGCATACCATCCAAGCATCTGTGTCTATGCTCACAGCTTAGCTTGACATAATAAGTGGTACTGCTTAAATGCCTGTACATCCAATAGCTTGTGCTTTGTTAATATGACTAAAAAGGGTATCACTGGGAAAGCTGTCAATCCATGAAGGGAAACAACCTGAATAGACTGGAGTCCAAAATGACAACTCCAAAGAAATTAGACTGTTTACTTCTCACCCACTTGTGCCCCTTTCCCAAGGCCCAGGGAACAAACTGCAAAGAGGAGGCGTGGTAGATTGTAAGGGCTGTGGAGAGATAGGGGTGAATCCATGAGACTACAGGAATATAGTCTGGACTCCTGATTGATCAACATGCCTGTACATACAAGCTTCTCCAACTAGACTATGGGAACCTTGGGTTGTTCAAAATTTGGACATAGATACTTGCAAAATGTACCAATTATCTAATTGTATGACATACTGAGTAACATCAATGTTTTCTGCAAACAACTGTGTCATTATATTGTAGAATCCTTTAAAAATAAAAAAAATTAAAAAAAAGAAAAAAAAGTACAAAAAAAGAAAATAAAAGAACTAAGTTACACATGGTAAAATTTATGATAAATTGAATACCAATAAAAGCATTAAGGAAGAAAGAATAAAGTAGGAAGTTTGGCCACGCTATGGAGGGAAACATTATTCTAAAAATAGTTGTTGGTTTGGCAAGAATCACAGACAGGCTCACTTACAGGCCAATAAACTAGAATACTAGATCCCAACCAAGGGTGATTTTGCTCTCTCAGGGACATTTGGTAATGTCTGAAGACATCTCAATTATCACAATAGAGAGGGATGCCTAATTGTTCCTTGTGAATGGAGGCCAAGGATGCTGCTTAATGTCCCATGATGCACAGGATAGCTCTCAATGACCAAGTTTGCCCCAAGAGTGGTAAGGCTGAGAAATTATTTTTTATATGAAGGGAACAAGGAAAACAATGGAACTTAATTTCAAAGTGTAGTTTTTTGCATCCCTCTCCTGCCAAAGCTGCCTGTTTTAAGTAGAAGTATACGCATTATCCATATGGAGAACTTCACAGTTTGTATATATTCTGTTATATATATTCTTATCCACCCAGGGTCTGCGGTGGTAGAAAGCCACTGTTTCGTTTTAAGCACTGACAATTTAAAAATAAATATTAAATCTTGTATCATTATCTTACCCCAATTTGCATGCTCTATGTTTAGTGTATCTTTTATGAACTCATAGGTATCAAAGAGAAGTTACTAGTCCTTGTAAAATCTAGAAAATAAACATGTCATATTATAAATAATCAGAAAAAAACCAACCCCCCCCAAAATTGTAAAAATCAAAGTGGTTGGCATGTAGATATTCAATATAAAATTATTTAAGGTTTTCTTAGTTATAATTTTTCATATTGAAATATTAGAAAAAAATCAAAAGATTTCACACACACACACACACACACACACACACACACACACCAAGCAACAAAAAAAAGAATGCTTTCATTTCTGGTCCTGATATATCCAGTCATTTGGACCACCTCTCTAGCTAGGAACAACTGAAGAACTGGTACAGTATATTCTGGAAAACCCACTTGAAAGCATGGGATAACTCATCCATCAGTGAAAATGCAGCCCAAGAAGGGAATCCAGAGATTTGCTAGTTCATCCTAAGGAAGCACTTCCAATCAGACAAACATATATCAATTGTAACAGGTTATTGAGAGTTTTGAAGTTTAAAGAAGTTTCTTTTATAGTCTCATGGGGTTGTATAATTATTAAATTGTAGCCCAGAGTCCAGGAAAAAGGATCTATTAAAATTGTTAGAATCACCTCAGTCCCTGAAACTGGTTGAAGATGAAGTAGGATTTCTTCAAGCACTACTTTCCAGAATAAGATATTAAATCACATTTGAAAGGAGACAGCATGTCAAACACATTTTTCAGAGTCTCGTGCACCACGCACACACATGCACACACACACATGTATATATGCTTATATTATTAGACATAATATCCCCTATTTTTTACCTTATACAAAATGAACTCAAAATGAAATAATGACCCACAGGTACAACCTGAACTATAAAACATAGGTGAAACACTTCAAAATGTAAGTGCAGGTACTTTTTTAAAAGAAGTCCCCCCAAACAGAAACAACATGAGCAAAATTAGCCAAATGGGATTGTATGATGTTTTAGCTGTTTTTTTAAATATCCTTAATAATAAATATATTTTCAGAGCGCTACTCTTAAAGCTCCTTGCTAAGAATGTGTGTTATGTTGTGATAAGACTATTTGAGGAGCAGGTTTGTTGCTATTTGGTTACCCTGATAGAGACAAATACTCTACTTGAACGTGGTACTTTTCTTATGGGTAGCACCATTCTAATCTGCTTTGTGTTACCTTAAAAACATACTGGAGGCTAGCTATTTTATGAAGTAAAGAGGTTTATTTGATTCATGATTCTGGGAGCTAGAAGGTCCAAACAGTACAGCATCCTGGAGAGCCCTGCCAGTTGCATCACAACCTGGTAAGGAACTGGAATAGAAGGTGGGCACACAGGGAAAGCCAGGCTTAATAACAGCCCACTCTAGGGGAACCTAACTACAGGTTTATAAGAGTTACATTACCCTCTAGGCACAGGACTCTCAAGAGCTGTGCACTTCATTGTTTACCAATCCCACTGTCTCTCAGGATTACCATGCTGAGACCCAGGCTTCTAGTTTGAACATTTGGCAACCATTCACAAATGCTACCTAAACCATTGCAGTCTCCATGGGGTACATTCGTTCTCTTCTGAGGAGATTCTAGTTTTGCAGAGATGATAGAAGACTCTGTATAAAATGTCAGGATTATAGATGGGGGAACACTAAAAATCCAACAAGACTCACGGCATGGTAGGGATCCCTCATTTATTTTAATTGTGTTCCCTCATAATGGGGTAGAGATAAATTGTGACCATGCTACCCATAGTATCTCATGAGAAAGGATTACTAACAACTGGCCTGCTGGTCTCTTTCCCGATGTCATTTGTTGACCAAAAATATGAGTCTTTCCACTTCTTTCCCCCTGGCATATTGATAAAATCACCATACAGACACTGCTTTTGTCTCTGTTTCTAAGCAATGTGTTTTAGTTGTCCCCAGAATCAGAGAAGTGGGCTTGTGATATTTACTACAATAATAACTATTTGTAAAATATGTTTTCAACTCTTATTTAACAACCACATGAATCTAAGCATGTTCTATGACCACTATTGCAAGCAGTTCTCTAAACCTTAAGTCTGAAAATGGTAACATTCTTATTTTCCTTAACATTCATTTTAATATGCACATATCTATTTAGGATTTTTATACACTATTAAGAAAATCACAACTTTCTGGGCTCGGTGGCGCACGCCTTTAATCCAAGCACTAGGGAGGCAGAGGCAAGTAGATCTATGTGAGATAAAAGCCAGCCTGGTATACAAAGAAAATTCCAAGACAGCTGGGGCTACAGGGAGACCCTGTCTCAAAAAAAGACAAAAAAAAAAAATAAAACCACAACTTATCTGGAGATTCTTGGTAATGAACTGTCAACTAAGTTTGAAACCCTAAGTATTTTTTTTTTCTGATGATATGTGGTTCACTTAATTCCTCCTACACACATTCTTTCTATTCAATATTTTATGAGTTATGATGGTCCCTAGAGAAGTTAGACTAAATATAGTGATATTTATTAATGCAGTCTCACAGCCTAAACAGTATATTTTCTTGATTCATAGCAGCTATAAATAAGTACCTCAAGTATATTGTGGCTTCCAAAATTGCATATATTTGGCAGACCATTGGAGGAAATTGTGTATCCTGTATGCATGAGAATTGTTCAGAGTGTTCCATTGCAAAAGCACAGCAGCTACAACTTAGATAAAAGAGCTAATCTATTTTCTTCTGATTTGGCCAAATGACTGATGAAACTTCCTTCTACAATATATAATATCATAAAACATACACAAGGCTAATGTTTCAATCACAGAAGAAACACAACTTATTTGATTTACTTGGAATAACTATTGATCTGTAGCTGTTACTTTGAAGTGATTTATTCAATGTTTTAATGTTACCACATTCTAACAAGAAAGCTCCACTGAGATGATTAACGACATCGCTCCTAATACACATTCTACAAGTCAAGGGAAGAGCACATTATTTGTTTGTAGGAAGAATGATGTTCAAATTCTGTTACTTAATTTTGTGATATTATAGAATTTTCTGAGCTTTCTCCATTCTTGATTTTTTTCTAGTAAAATGTAAACAGAGGGGCTGCAGAGATGACCTACCAGTTAAGAGCGCTGACTACTCTTGCAGAGGACCTGGGTTCGATCCCCAGCACCCACATGGTGGCTGAGAACTGTCTTTAACTCCAGTTCCAGGAGAATCAGACACCCTCTTCTTACCTCCTCAGCACTGCATGACACGGGTGCACAAATCTACATGCAGACAGTACATTCATATACATAAAAAATAAATAAAATAAAAAAAAATGTAAACAGAATTCTTAGGGATTTCTGTGATGGTTTATGTTTTCATTTGTTTCAGGTCAGAAATGTTGATGATATCACATACAAGAATAAAAAATAAGTTCAGAAAAACTTACAGTAATTGTTGTAGAAATTTAGCTTTCTTATATTTCTATGAGCTTCTGCATTATAAGATTTAAAGCAGAGACAATCACCTATTTAATATATGTGTTTCCCCAAATAGAAAACAGATCCATAAAACACATTCAGATCGAAAAGGATAGAAAATAATAGGTAAATACAGCTTATAACTGAACAATTTAAGATTTAAGAGAAAACTGTTCTCAGAAAGACCTCAGATTATTTCCAAGCTCCTGACAAAAATTTACCTCTTTCATACCTCTCTAGAATGTCACAATCTCCATTAGATCACTGAAATATGTACTGGTGAGAGTTAGCAACTTCAAACCCATAGATCTGTTACAGACATGGTGTAGACATAAAACAAAGGCTTTCCCTTCCAAGTCTCTGGGACCAGGAACTTCTCCCTAGCTGAAGCACTGCATATTTGATGGTGCCCTTAACAGAAAGCCTTGATGTTAGAATATACAGTTCTCAGACACTTGTTTACAATACGGTGCTGATTCTCAAACGTGTGGATTCATGGACAGCACCCATAGGAAGCTTCAATTCTATTAGATGCTTGAGTTGACTATGGAATTGGAGATAAAACCAGCCCTCCAGAGTTTTGGGCACAGTGCTTTACATGTGCTTTCAATTTGGAAAGTTCATAGCATGTGGAAGTGGGTAACATCTACTGGAATCTGTAGGTCCTCTGACTGTTCTTTTATTATTTTTACAGGCTTCCCCCATAATATTCCACTGTTATATGTTTGCCAGGCACAAGCACTTGCGTTATGTTCATCTAGAAAGAGAAATTTGAACTTTGTAGACCACTAATTTAAGTAATTAGCTACTACCTCATTAAAGTCCATCCTGATATAAAGCTATCTTAGAATTCTAATTAATAGTAAAACAATAATCAGCAACACATAGTAATGCCTATGGGAAAGGTGGACATTTCCAAGTTTATTTTACTCACTAACGATGGTAGGGACCAAGGGAATGACATCAGCAAGATCTCTAACGAGAGGAGTCTGGTGTGTAAAATACCAAAATAAAGACAATTTCTAATCTATTGCAATGTTTGAGGCAAAGTGCTAGATCGCAACGGAGTTACAGTAGGACTCGGAGATGCACAATAGCCTCATAGAGATGAGAACTAAGCACACACCAGGTTTCCCTAGAGAAACATATCCTGTAGAAAATATAGGATGCTAAGCAACCACCTCAGCCCAGATGTTTTACACTCGTGAGTCATGTGAGCCAGCTGGTTGGAACAGTCTACTCTCTCAGGATTTTAGAAGAGAGCCAGACAGACCAATCTAAATAATGTGGGGCCCCACCAGGGATCCCAAGAACCAAGTGGGCACGTAGGTACTAATTCATGGCACCAGGAAACAGCCAGGCAACACACCTTGAGTGGGTTCACCCACATAGGACCTGGGAAACAGCCGTGCAGCCCTGATCTCCCTCCCACAGCTTTAGGAGACATCCAAGCAGGCTTGCCTGATCCTTCAGTTCCAGGACATAGCTGGAAAGGTCACCATGAGGAACAGAGACCCTAATTAAGAACCTTAGGAGTCACTTACAAAGCCCTCATATTGATGGGAATCCTATCTAGGCTGACCAGTGTTGTCCAGCTCCAGCCCGAATACAGACTGCACCACAGTGACTTAGGCCCACTGATTTATGTGTTGTACCCATAGGTGCAGTTAGATTGGCACTACTGCCAAGGGCCAACAGAAACTGACAGGTTCTCTGCCTTGATTGGCACATATATGATATCTGCAGCCACCGACTATGGCTAAAGAAGCTATAAGGAGAGTGTACTATTTTACCCAATAGGAACTGAAGCTGATAAGGCCTACATAACCGCTTTATTTGCAAAGAGTTATTACACAAAGAGGTTTATTTTACAAAAAAGTTTAGCATGAAAGCTATTCTATAAAATTGGTGGAAAGAACAGATCTATCTAATCTGTAAATATCAATGTAGAGATATTAGAAAGATGACAAAGCAAGTCACTGTGTCACCAAGAGATCATGGGAGCTTCCTGCCAACAGAACACAAAGAAAAGGAAGTTGAAGACTAAAGAAATTCACAGGGATCTGACACAAGTCAAGAAAACCAGGAAAACAATTCATGACCCAAACTAGAAACTCAGCAAAAAGATAAAAGGACACTTTTTTTTTAATTTTTTAAAAATTTTATTTATTTCCGTATGTGTATGAATGTACTGTCTGCATGCAAGTCTGTGCACCCGTGTCGTGCAATGCCGCAGAGGTCAGAAGAGGGTCTCGGATTCTCCTGGAACTGGAGTTCTCCTGGAATTGGAGTTTCAAACGGTTCTCGGCCGCCATGTGGGTGCTGGGGATCGAACCCGGGTCCTCTGTAAGAGTGGTTGGCGCTCTTAACTGCTAGGCCATTTCTCCAGCCCCGATAAAAGGACACTTTAAAAGAACCAGATACAAACACTGAAGTAGAAACTTTAATATGTCAAGTAAAAAGCATAATTGAAAGTCTCAGTGACAAACTAGGAGAAGCAGAAATTTTTTCTCAACTTGGAAATGTTTTGAAATAAGCTGAACAATTAAGGCAAAACAGAATGTAGCTGTCCTTCGAGACTTAAGGAATATTATTAAGCAAAGAAATGCTCATGGAAAATGTTTAATTGAAATAATATTTGAAAATTTTCTAATCTTAGGAAAGATAGAACATCAGATCTGGGAAGCTGAAAGGATCCTAAATATATTTGGCCAAAAAAAAAAAAAGATCCTCTCTGGGTATTTTTAAAGTTCAAGACAAAGAATCTTAAAAACAAGAAGAAAATAAAATCAAGTTCCTTTAAAGGAATCTCATCAGAATAACAGTAGAGTTCTCAACAGGAATCTTACAGGTCAGGAGAGAATAGAATGATATGTTCAAAGTCCTGAGAGAGAAAAGAAAACCTTTAAACAGAAACTTTATCTAGTAAAGCTAGTCTTCAGACATAATAAATAATTTCCAAGAAAGCAAACACCATGAATTTCATCATTACATACTGGCTTTAAAAAATGATTCTTATGAAAGTTCTACACTTAGATGTTTAAGACAGTCAACTACCAACAGGAAAATGCTCAAGAATATAAAGCCTAGTCATAGAGAAGACACACAAAGGAGAGGAGAAATCAAACATTGTCAATGTAGAAAAACACTGAATCACAAAGATAAAAGGGAGAAAAGAAAGAAACAAAAGATCTATAAAACAATCAGAAAAAAATGAACAGACTGCCAGGAGTGTGCCCATACTTGTCCAGTATAAACTTAGAGGCAGATGGTGTGATCACCTTGGCTGGGAGGACATTGCAGCCAAGACTGTAATATTTCTGAGAGACTTCTTCACCACTCCGAGTGATGAAAAAGCAAGCCCAAGTTTCCAAATGAAGAAGTAACAAAAGAGCTGTTCATCAAAAAGAAAAAGGTTACTAAGAAAGTCAAAAAAGTAGATCGGGCAGGCTGCTTGAAACTGGCAGTTCCAGAGTAGTGGTTAAAGGAGAAAGAAGAAACCCAGAACCTCAACAAGATCCTAGATATGTAAGAAATGGGCTGTGTTACCAAAATGAGTCCTGAATCTACTGATTCTACTTCAAGAGATTTTATGGTCAATTAGAACTCCAGCTCCTGCCTCAATTTATAAGGAAGAACTTTAGAGAGTCAGAGGTCTATTAATGGCATGAATTCAGAAAATTTTTCTTTTGTTAGTTAACCCTTTCTTTTCCCTTATAGGCAAGGTTTTACCACACTTTGGCAATCTTGGAACTCTCTATGTAGATAAGGCTGGGCTTGAACTTGCAGTGACCCTCCCGTCTCTGCTTCACACGTGTTGTAGGGATTCCCTTTGGCAGAAGCAGTAGGGAGTCAGCGAGCAACCTCCAGCCTGGACTTCTGCTGATCTCCTGCTTGCCTTTGAAAACCTGCCTGGCACCAATTGTCTTTGATGCTTTGGGCAAAGCATTGCACATTCCTGTAGTGATCTGAGTATATGGTATGAAATCCTGTCTGTCCCAACCCCCAATCCTGTATTCCCCAACCCCCACAAGGTCCTGTATAAATAACCCCGGATTACAGCAATAAACCGAGTTATTCCCTCATGGAACTACTCCGGGTCTCATCTCTGAGTCTGTGTGTTATTCTTTCTTTCTCTCTCTTTCCCTTTTCTTTCACCAGGCATCACTTCCTATCTCCTTCCCCTCTCTACCAGGGCTTAGACCCCAGTTTTTAAACGGCTGGGCCAGGATGATCCCCCGGGCTTGCAGTCCCGCAGAAACTGTGAGCCCTGGTCCAGAGAGGAAGAACACCCCTCGGAAGGCTGGACACCCACGATACTTCAAATACTACAGTGTGTCCCACCATCCCTGGCCCCTGAGAAGCCATTTCTGTGTCTGCCTCTTGCCCATTTTATTTTGCTTCCAGCCCGCCAGCTATCCTAGTTTTAATTTATGTTGTTGTGATAAAATATTCTTACAAAGAGCAACTTAGGGGAGGGGGGTTATTTCAGCCTATAATTCCAGGTTACAGTCCATTTTTGTGGGGCATCAAGACTGGGTACTTCAAACAGCTATTCCCTTCATATTCACAGTCAAAAGCAGAGAGAAATGGATGCACATATGATCACTAGCTAATGTGATTCTTCTGCTCAGCTTGATTTCTCCACTATTACACACCTCTGGAACCCCTGCTCAGATAATAGAGCAGCCCCCTTGGACTGTTCTTCCAATATCAATTAACTTAATTAAGACAATCCTTTACAAGCATACCTGAAGGGCAAACCAATGACCTGACATATATAGATGATTCTTCATTAAGAGTCTCTTCCCACATGATTGGAAATTGTATCAAGTCGGCATTTAAAATGAAGCAGTACTTATTATGTGAATTAGTCCTTGTAATTCACAAGATCAGGGAGTACCGCTATGGGAAACCAACTAATACCTGAGCTCACAAAAGTACTTTCAGCAACCAACCCCATCTGTCTCCTCCTTGCTTCTCTTAAAAATATTTTTAATAGCATAAAGTTTTTACCTTCCAGAAAGAAGTTCTGTTTCAGAAACCACCAAAAGTAACTCTAAGTTATTATTTATTAATTTCTACTTTTGTTTTAAGGTTGTGTTTTTCTAGAATTCATTCACTCTTGCTATGCATAAATGTATTTCATGGAGAACAAAAACATCATAATATTGATAATAATTGTCAAAAATATCTAACTGTAAAATCTGTCCTCCTTTGTCCTTATCTTGGACCTTTCTAGCTTAAAATAGTGTTTTGTTTATTTTAAGGATAAGAGAGCATAAGTATTTGCTTGACTATGTTCATATATGTATATGTATATTTACACAAATGTGCATGTGGGTGAATGCATGAGGTGGTCAGAAGTTCATGTCCAGTGGTGTCTTCCTCAATTGCTTTCCAGCCTTTTTTTTTTTGGAGGATCTCCTTCTAAACCTAGACCTTACCAATTCAGTTAGACCAGCGGCAGGTAAATCCCAGAATCCTCTTGTCCCACTTTCCCAACTCTGAGATTATACATCCATGCCACTGCATCCAGCTTTTATGCCTGGATGCTAGGAGTGAAACAGGTCCCCGTGCTTAATGCAGCAAGCACTTCATCTACTGAACCATCTCCCTACCAGCACCTTGCATTTTGTTTCAGAGACACACTGGATCATACAAGATAACAGACTGGGATCCATGCCAATAGCTAAAAGCCACAAACAATCCCAGCTTCCATTAGCTGAAACCTAGGTGGACCCCAGCCTACTATATTCGTAAGAGGAGGAAAAATATTTGTGGGTTACTTTAATTTGACATTTTTGCTTCAGAATCCAGTGGCATTATTGTGACAAGAATTCAATGATACACACATGATTATTTCATTTAATTTGTGAAATAAGATAGCCTCAGGGTATGAAAAACTGAAATTATAAAAATTTTACTTGATTGGTAACAGTACTAATAATGAGTAATTGTTGTTTTTAAAAGGTGATTTATTTTATTCAAACAACAGGAAACTTGCTCAGAGATAAGTTCTCAATCTATGAGCAGGAAGATAAAACTCCAGGATCAGAATAGAGTGACAGAATGAGCTTGATGACTACTGAAGGAGGTAAGTCATTATTCTTTGCAATTAGGACATAAAATCCAAGGACTAATAAAATTCAGTTTTAGCCTGTTTTCAATTTGCAGTGAGAAAGGGGACTGGAAACTATTTTAGTTCAATCCTTTATTTTAGAAAGGAAAAAAAAACTTAATGTGGAATAATAATCTACCCATACCATGACACATAAGAAAATATTCAGTCTCACTTTATTTATAAGAAAATATATTTCATAATATATTACATGTAATATATATGTTATAACTTCTATTAAAATTTAATCTGCTGTATCATGTTATAATTATCAATTTATGTGGAGTATGTTTTTGGACAATTTTTTTTGTATTTTATGTACTCTTTTGTTTTGGGCTTTATTATTATATAATCAAGACAATCTCACTGTAACATTTGTATGAGTTCATAAAGAATACATATCTATAATAATAATTTAGATATGATAAAATCAATGGCCCTCAATATTTACTCTACCTAAAAATTAATTAGGGAGATTAAAATATACTGATATTTGGTTCCATGCCCAAGGTTCTGATTTAAAGGTACTGGAAATAAAGATTATTAAAGCAACTGTAAACAATTGTTTTTCTTCAACTGAAGCCTTCATTCCTATAGCATATAAACATTAATATTATTTTTATTGAATAGAAGTAGTATGTGCTATAAAGTGTCCTTTGACTGATGTTAGCTATACCCACATTTAAGACAGGAGATATGTTCATTTAATTTTTTTCCAACCAAGCACTATTAAAAAAAAGACTTCAGACACAAGACTTGAAGCAATGGAATTGGAATCGACCTGGAACCTTTTCTCTGAATATTCTTTCTTGTAGCTCTGAGGGATAGTATGTAAACTGTAAGGGAGGAAATAAATCGGTGGCCCAAACACAGCTTTAAAGCCTAATAACCACAATGACCATTACAGCAAGCTATATTGGTGTAGTGGTGGCACTTTTATCTTGGGTGTAATCAACATCTATTTCATTGTACTTAAAGCCTGCACAATGGGAGGGAACTCATGTGTGGTACTTTAAACACAACCAGGTACACATAGTTGGAGGGGTCATAGATTCTATGTCTATCACACCCCTAGAAAAATGTAATTTCTTACTGTATGATAAATATGGATTCTTATATTTAAAGAGAAGTATCTCTGTCACCACTCATTAAAGAAGCTTCTTTTTGTAACAAATGGAGATTTATAGAGTTCCAGAACTGGTCATAGAGAAGAGTGTCTGTGACACAACTACAAAGCAACCTCTACACCTAAGGCTCATGAAACATAGAAGAGTGGATAGAGAAAATATTAATGCATCTCTCAACTCTCATGGTGAAGCTTCCTTGTGCAACAGAAGGCAATTAACACAGAAGGCCTCAACTGGCCAGAGTGTGGAGAATAAGAGACTGCGAAGTGTGCATCCCTGGATAGGACTTCTATGTTAAGTCTCACACACCCAGGGCTCAGGGACCATTGGGGAAGAAGGTTGTAAGAGCCAAGGTTCCTGTATGACCACAAAGAAACAGAATCTTCCAGGTCTCTGGGAAGTTGCTCATATGAACTTACAGAAACAGTGACGGTATGCAGAAGATATGTACAAACTCAATCAGACAAAAACCCAGCGTAAGAATTGGGGAAATGGGCAAGAGGTCCCAACCTAGTTGAGGAACTGTTGTCAGCTGATCACTGCTGGGTGAGGGAGAGTTGGTCTTCTTTAAGGGAGTGACACTAGATAGGCCTATCAGAGCCCAGTGAACGAATTCACTCCAAGTGACATCTGGGAACGCAAATTTGACCTGATGATCTTTAACATAGATGACAGAATGCCTGAAATTTGGTGGGTGGTCTATGGGGGGTTGCCGATAGGGGAGCAGTCTAAATATGAGTAACATGTGTTATATGAAATTCACAAAAATTAAATAAAAATATAAGTAAAAAAGACCTCTTACTTTTTGCTTGATAAAACTACTGTAAATTTGGGTCTATTTGAAACAAAATTGACCTTTCATTTTAAGTGCAATAAATAAAAAATTATATATATATATATATATGATAGACAGATGGAAAGAAAATAAAAAAAAATTAACTTACATGATTTACTTGAAAGCAATGTTTATGAAATAAGATCATGAGAACAAAGCTCCCTGAACTCTATTTTGAGCACAAGTTCAGTTTCTCAAATACCATCATTTTAGAAAATGATGAAGAGAGTTAAAGTTTCTTTTGATGACAAAGTTTTCTTATGTCCCACATTTCTTGGTGTAGTTCTTGAAGTCCAATAGTTAGGTCATTGGAAGTCTGTATTAACCTTGAATGACCTCAGATCTGTGTTCAGACTATGACAGGGGATGAAGTCCACTCTGCAGAGAGGGTTCTTAGGTTCTTCCCAGAGCGCAGATGCCAATGGACTTCACATTGAGGTAGGAGGTGATGAACAGGACTTGGTATGAGGAAAATGAAGGAAATGAAGAGCTCGTCTTCCAGACCTTTGGTGAAGGGCAGGATGCGCAGCTTCCCAGGCACCGTGATGTTTGCGGAGTCATCTTCTGGTGACTGGATCATTGTCATCATTTCTGCCATCATCTCATCTTTTATTTCTTTTAGTAGAGAAGTTATTTCTTTGTTAAAGATTAAGTTAGGGGCTGGAGAGATGGCTCAGTGGTTAAGAGCACTGGCTGCTCTTGTAGAGGACCTGGGTTCCATTCCCAGCACCCACATGTCAGCTAACAACTGTCTGTAACTCCAGTTCCAGGAGATCCGATACCTTCTTCTAACCTCCACCAGGCTTTGCACAGCATGGTGGACTTACCTACATGTAGGCACTACACTCATACACATAATTAAAAAAAAAGATTAGGTTAGTTTTCTACAAATTTTTGTAAATGTCCTCCAAGCTCTGTAGTGTATGTGTGTGTGTGTGTGTGTGTATGTGCGTGTGTGTGTGTGTGTGTGAAAGAGAGAGAGACAGAGACAGAGAAAGATACCACACATCTTCTTCCATCTCTCTCCACTTTACTACATATTTATAATTATTGAGACAGGTGTCTCACTGCCCCGGAGTCCACTCATCAACTAGCACCTAGCACTCTCTGTCTCTACTTCCCAGCACTGGGATTAGAGGCACATGCCATTATGATTTGTTTAGTGTGGATGCAGAGGCTTCACATTCAAGTTTTCACAGCTGCACAGCAAGCAGTTTATCAACTCCAACTGTGCCATCCCCAGCCTCAGGCACTGTACTTTTATGATTCTCTATTTTTTAGGTTCATATCTATTAAAGATAATTTGTTCAGTATCTAAATATTCAGTTTGAACAAAACCAAGCTTATTAAAATACTGGTGCTTTATTGCAATCAATGAAACCAGTATGTGTACAACCTACATTTTCCCTCTGAAAAGTCAGCTTCTAGCCTAAGGCACAAGTCTGAGTAAATTGAAGAGGCTCATCAAGCAGCCAGTGGCCGACACCCATGGCTTCGATGACTGGATGCGGAAGTGAGCTTCCTGTCTTCTAGAGGCAGCTCTGCTACCACTTTAGTGTACTTCCCAAGAGCGTCTGAAGGTCAGGCTCCACAGTGGCTCTCAGATGGCAGCAGCCACAGGGATGAAGCTTGTGGCAAACTACAGAGAAGCCCACAGTGTTCTACCACCCACACCTGGCAAGCTAAACTAGATGCCAGTGCAGCCTGGCCAAGTAGAGAATGTGGGGGTTTTTTATTGTATTTTGCCACAAAATAGCCTCTCTATTTGTCCTCCCTTTTTATTTTTCCCAGCTTATAAAATGCTTTTTATTGAAGTCCAGTATATTGTGAAATTTGGTTTGTTTATTTTTTTTTTTTTGGAAATCAACACCCAAGCTACATTAAAAAATTATTATCACTATGGAAATTTTCTTCCATTATCCTGCCACCCCAGAAGCCACCACAATCCTGAATATTCTCACTACCCATTAATGATGATTGTTCTTGGATTTTATGTAAATGGATCATACCAAAAGACACCTCCCTATCTGATGTCCTTCACTCAGTAACAGTATGTTTGAATTTCATACATGTTGGTGAGTAGAACAGTATTTTTAAATTTCTTAAGCTTTTTTTACATTTATTCATGAATTGTGTATTATGTATGTATTATGCTCTCTCTCTCTCTCTCTCTCTCTCTCACACACACACACACACACACACATGATGTGCCACAGAGCAGGTGTGTACATGTCATGGGACATATGCAGAGGTCAGAGGACAGCGTTGGGAGTTGGTTCTCTCCTTCCCCTATGTGAGGAGTGGAGACTGAATTCCGCTCATCGGGCTTGATGGAAAGTGATCTTACCTAAGTCATCGCACAGGCTTATTTTGTCTTTTTCTTAGTTTAAAAATATATAATACTTTTATTGCTTTAGAGAAGTTCTTTGCATTCAGTCATAAAAGTACATGTCAGAAGTATGAAATTATAACATAGACTTCCAATCTGTAGCTTGTATTTTCAATTTCTAAATGATGTCATATAGTATGCAAAACATTTTATTATTCTCTTTTTACTGTTGGTTCTTCTCCTTGCCTATCTCTAAGGTCTGTTTTTAAATATATGCTAAGTGATTGTTATTCTTGAGACATAAACACATGGCTATTCACATATCAAAGGAATGATTCCACCCACGTCTAACACGCCAAAACAATGTCAGCATGGAGTTCATTACAGGAGCATGGCTGACTCAAAAGCAGCTAGTTTATCACTCCAAAAGCCACTCACAACAGAATGGATGAGGACTCCCAAATACTGTGTCCCTGAAGCTCCACCAATGAGACTACAGGAATTGTTTACTACTTATTTAACCTTGGAGGCCATGGGTATACTGTGACTTTCTGAGCTTCTTAGGTATGAATTTCATGAGATTCCTGAGCCTGGAAAGTTTCTTTGGCATTTTTAAAAAAATTTTTTTATTAATTTTATTTATTTCTGTATGTGTATGAATGTACTGTCTGCATGCAAGTTTGTGCACCCGTGTCGTGCAATGCCGCGGAGGTCAGAAGAGGGTGTTGGATTCCCCTGGAACTGGAGTTCTCCTGGAATTGGAGTTTCAGACGGCTCTCGGCCGCCATGTGGGTACTGGGGATCGAACCCGGGTCCTCTGCGAGAGCGTCGGAACTCCTAACCGCTAGGCCATCTCTCCAGCCCCTGGCCTTTTTTTTTTTTTTTTTTTTTTTTTCTAGTCCTGTGCACCATCCTGCATCTTCCAGGAGAAACTCTTTCAATTCAGAAGAAATAAAATAGCTACACAACATGTCTTGTAATTTTCATGTTTGCATCTCCATTTTTATACCATTGGGATTAATTTATTCATAGTAGAAGGTAGATGTCAAGGCTTATTGACACTTTTTTCTTGGTCACTTTTTCTTACATATTTGTATATCTGGTAATTTTTCATATGTAGCTAGATGTTGCGGGTAATACATTAGAGAGCATCTGAATTGCGCGTCTTTCTTTAACTAGTATTGGTAATTCTCATGGCAAGCAGTTAAGTCACTGACTTGTCCATTTGTTCAGACTTGGATCCATTATTTGTTTGTGTTAGTGTAGGTGTGTGATGTGTTTGTCTTCAAGCTTAGGGGGTGGCCTTTAATCCTCAGGTAGGAATTTTCTTGGATCCCAGTAGAATGTCAAAGGTACTCTGCCTACTTTCGACACACTGGCTAAGCCAGCACCTTTTTGTTCCCAGGGATGGGTTCACCTGTCTCCTTTCAGTTTTCAGGTAGGTGAGGCCATGTTATACCTCATATCTTTGGCTCTGTGTATGTGACTCCAGCTCTTGGATAAGGACCTGAAGGGAACTTTCAGGTACACCTGTGCCTCCCCGTCCCCTTCTCTCAGCCCACCATGGAGGTTCCCTCTCCTGTACTCTTCCTTGCACATGCCAGTTGCTTCCATGGCCCACCTCTAGCTGCCGAGCTCTGGAGGTCGCATTGCTCTGCTTAGAATCCACTTCTACTCTCTCCGCTCTGGACAACGTTCTGAGAGCCTGAGCTCCCTTTCCGTGCTTTCTCAAGAGTCTCCATTATGGGCTTGAACTGAACATACAGCTTGTTATGTTTTTTCTTACTTTATGATTATTTAGGTTCTATGGGGTCGAACCGTATGCTCCTCCCCAATTCTTGTTTTGAAGTTGAATCCCATTTCTGGAGAATATGACCTTATTTGGAAATAGTATTGTTGCAGAAGTGATTAGCTAAAGTCATACTAAAGTACTGCGGGGCTTTTTCCCCCCCAATATGACTAGTTTCTTTATAGAAAAGGGGATGGTTAGAGACAGAGACGCAGATAAGGACAATACCAGATGAAGATGAAGACAGAGATCTATAAACCTAGGAGTCCAAAGATTGTTTGTAAATCTTCAGAAGCCAGCATAGAGACTTAAACAGGTCTTTCCCCCACAATTTTCAGAAGAAACAAACATTCATGGCAACTTGATTTTGGATTTCTGTCTTGTCCATGAAACAACACAGTCATCCCTCAGTATCCATAGGGTAGTTTGTTCCCCTGGGGATACAGAAATTCGTCAATGTACAATTCCTTCATACAAGGAGGCACGGTGTTTGCGTATGGCCCATTTACATCCTCCAGTGTACATTTAAGTGTTTCTAGATCACTTACAATACCAGAGGAAATAGAAATGGTCTATTAACGCAAGAAAGTCGAGGAAGGAACTTAAAGCATCATATGCACAGTGAAGAGCAGAGACAGAATAATGGATCCTTGCTGCTGTGCTCTCTTGGTGCTCAGCTGATATTTTTCTACTCTTACACAGTCCAAGGCCCAGCCCATGGAACTCCAGCTATCCACACTCAAGGTGGGTCTTCCCATATTGATTAACAATCAAGACAATTTCCCATAGATATGCCCACAGGCTAACCTGATCTAAATCATTCCCTACTGACACTTTCTTCCCCAGTGAGTCTAGGCTGTGTCAAGTTGACAGTTAAAGTGCACCAGCATAGGTAGTATGAGTGTGAGACATTGAAACAGGCAAAGAAGGTAGACCCTGAGTCATATGTAGCTTCTCAAGTCACTGTAGCGTGCACTGTACCTCCAAATGTATGCCCCCAAGTCCTATCTGTAGATGTGGCAAAGGGGACTCTGCAGATGTAATCAAGGTTATGGACCTACCAAGAGAAAGAATGTTCTGGGTTCTATGAATGGGCCCAATTCAATCATATGAACCATTAAAGCAGAAGACTTTCTCCTCCTGGTGGGAGACAAGGAGAGGAGAAGAGAGGATGTTAGATAGAAAATCTGAGAAGAGACAGAATACAGAAGGACCCAGACAGCTAGATATCACTGAAAGAGCACTCAGCCCAGAGTCTGCTAAGGGCAGAGAGATCTTATTCCTTGCCACAAGCAACTGAATTCTGCCAAAATCCTGAAGGAGCCTAGAAGGAAATTCTCCCTCAGAACCTCTAACTAAGGGGGCAGGCTTGTCATCTGATCTCACAGCCCTGTGAGAACCAAAAGAGAGGAGCCAGTCAGACATATAGAAGGAGCAACCATAAGTTGTGCTGTTTCCAGTGACTGCATGCGTGTGTGTGGGGGGGTGTCTTATGGGATCAACAGAGAATTAATATGAGCAGGTATTCAGTTGGTCATTTTTATGTTTGTGGGGTTTTTTGGTCTTTTTGAGACAGGGTCTCCCTGTAGTCCCAGCTGTCCTGGAACTCATTGTGTAGACCAAGCTAGCCTTGAACTCACAATGATCCACCTGCCTGTTTGTTTGTTTTAATCATTGAAATGTACAAACTGAGTTAGATACAGTTCATACCAGCTCAACCACAGTTTGGATTCTCAATGTGTCACTTATTAAGCCAAAATTGTCTTTCTTCAGCAGCAACAGACTCAAAAGTAACCAAATCATATTGCTCCATTAGATGAGGTTTTTGTTTCTGTTTACAATGACTTCTGCTATTTCATCAGGAATTTTATATTTATGCTGACTTGACACCAGATCAATATGTGTAAGAATTGGAGACAGTTGACAGAAAATATTAAGTAAATAAAGAGGATATTATCATAAAATAAATGAAGGCATTATCTCCTGACCCTGGTAAGAATGCCAGTGTGTTTACCTTTCTCTCTCATGATTTAAATAAAATTGTATAAAGTTTCATTGATCAGGCAAGGAAATGTAAAAATAAAGATCAAAATTTTTGAAAAAAAAATATATATACACAGGTAATTTTATATGTTCATAGGTCAAACTTGATTTCAACTTTGCCTTCCTATTTCATCCTTTATTGTATAACAAAGGCAAGTTAAAAGCTAAAAATAATCATTTTCTGCTTTGTTTTCATAAAGAAAATATTATTTGAAAACCAACTCAACACTTATTGAAAAGGCTTCAACTTCTTGGGGGACAAAATCATGTTCCCCTAAGGCAAATTCAGGTCTCTGGCACACTATCCTTTTTGTTTTCTTCTCTCAAGACTATGGTCTTTCTCTTGGGAAGCCAGATTCAGAATACTTCCCAGTCTCCTAATAAATTTTGACTAATCTAACCTGTTTAACAGAGGAAAGCTAGAGATAATGATGGAAGTCAGTGAAGAATGGCAGGATTAGTTTCCTACTTGGATGCACAAAGAGAAGGAGGACAGGGAGCAGCAACCATTGATGAGACCTCACGTATCATGATCCAAGAGAAACACTAGCCATCAGGAGAGATAGTCAACATGCTTGGATATTTGGATATGAAAACAAGTTTGAAGCCAGAACCAGCTCGTTCTGATATTGAAAGAACCAATTGTGAGACACAGTCAAGTAAATAGCTTTTTGGCTGACAAAAAGCCACCTCTAAGGGAGTTTGCTCCAAACCCTGTGGGGATATTTAGAGAATGAAAGAAAAGGTTAACTTTTTAAGCTGGTATTACCAAAATTCTTGAATTCTTAAGGTTATGAAAAGCTTCTAGTAAGTCTCTGAATTTTTAAAGAGTTTAGAGACACTTAAGTTATATTTTTTCATTCTATGAATATCACATGGCAGGTGCTTATGGAGGTACTAGGGACTCAGTGACAAGTAAAGTGAAGACCTTACCTATGTGCAATCTGTGAACAGGTTAATAAACACTTGGCATTATCCCAGAAGTGATTACTGATATGAAAAACTTGGGGACAAAGTCTCCAAAGAGAAGTGGCCACATGGCCCCAAGGTTAGAATGACCATGGCATTTTCAAAAGACTCTTATGTTAAAGTGAGGGATGGGAGGGAGACTGGACATTTGGTACTTGAAGCTGAAGACAGAAGTGGGAGCCAGATCATCATGGAGTGCCACAGGGGGCATAGAGCAGCGACAGTCATCATCTGTCTCTGGCAAAAGAACTTTTTTTTAAATTTTTTTTCATTTTTTAACAATAAGTAATAATTTATGAGTACAAGCATCCTTCATGTAAAAGCAATTTGCAAGCAGTTGTGCCCAAACCCACACAGCCCAAGGGTCCCACCATCCAGCTGGGGGGCTTGTATGTTCAATCAAGTTGATCAAATGAGTGTCCAGTCTATATTACTGTAGTTTAACCATCCACCCCAATCGCAGCCCTTACATTCTACCATGCCCCCTCTTCCGCAGATTGTTCCCTAGGCTTAGAAAAGGGGCACAGGTGGACGAGAAGCAAAACAGTCTACTTTATCTGGAGCTGTTGTTTTGGACTCTGGTCAATTCTGGCTGTTTCCTTTCTTGGGCTGACAGTTTGTCCAGGATTAACCTTTCAGTCCTACTAATGAAGCAGAGGCATTTAGATATATAGGTATTTAAACAGTACTAATTGTTGTGGTAGGTTACTTTGGTATAGACACAGATATTTGAATGATATGTTAATCTATGAATTACATTTTTTTTCCTGTAAAATATGACAGGGTCTTACTGTGGCTTATAACATCTCCTAACGACTAGAGGATGTAAGCTTGTGGCATCAGCCATGGGTTATTCCTCCAAGGAGAGAGCTAATAGCCAGTTAGATTCGGGATATACAGATATATCGCTGCCACTGCTGCACAGTATTTCCTTTCTAATTGCTGTGTGGAGAATAGATTGTAAGAAAATAATTCTTTGGAAATAAAAAATATTGCTAATTCAAGTAAGAGATTATGGTGCAGTGGCCTTGGGTAAATAATTACAATGTATGACCTAAATTATTATTAACTGCTTTGACATCTGGAAAAATCCATATGGCGTCTAATGGCCCAATCATAAATTCTCCTCCCCCTCTGTGTACATGGCTACAGTCCTCTAACCAGACAACCCTCCTTGTCAAGAAGATGACTTGTAATTCCTACCTGTCTCTGAGTATCACGTTTTTGTTTAATTTTGTGGATAAAAGTTTCCCCAAAAGTTGGCAACAGTTTACCAAAAGTTGATAAAAGTTTACCCAAAGTTGGTAACAATACTATTTCTGGGTTTGTCTGCTAAATTATAAGGGACTAAATCCCTGATAAGTAAACAGGGTCACTAATGAAAAATATAGATGACATACTTCCGGCCTCTTCTTGGTCTGAGAGACAAGCATGGCAGTCTTTCTCTCCTGCTACCAGGGCCCCTTTTGGTGCTGACTGGTCAGATCAGCCTAGATAAGACCGAGGCCAGACACAGTGGCTAAGAGCTGTGACCCCATGGCCTCCTTCCTCTTTAAGTTGACCAATCCAAAGTTAGGGGGGAGGGACCTGCACTACTACCACAAAAATTCCTAAAAGGCTCGAGCCCTCAGGCAGTTTGTATTTTTTTTTTAATTAAAGTTAATTTTTATTGAGCACATTTTATACAACATTTCTTAATAAAATTTAGACTCATTCCCCCATCCATGCCCCCCCCCCGGCCAGAGCCCATGGATTCTGCCATGCATGTTAAGTCCTGTCTTGCATCTTTTACTCAGTCTTTTTTTAACCCTTTGGATGCAGAAGTTTGCTGTTTTGGTCAGTTCTTTGAACAGGTTTTTCTCTCTTTTTTGTTCCCTTTAATTTTATATTACTCCAAAATATGCATATATACACTCCACACATAAATCAGAATTACAAAGTCTGAAAATAAGCTATAGGTTAATTCCAAAACACGTTTATGGATTCACATTTTAACAGTAAAGTTGCATGCAGGTAAAAAGAAATATAGCTTTACATTCTAAATTACAAGTATGTTTTAATGTAATTTTTTGAAGGTTCTATAAGAATTTAATGTAAATTTTACAGTTTACAATGTAAACTATAAATTATTGTGATATTTCAATAACTCAGGGATTATACTGAAATTATCCTATAAAGCTATCAATACTTTTTTATATTATTCCAAAATATGCATATGTACACTCCACACATAAGTCAAAATTAAAAATTCTGTAAACAAACTGTAGGGTGATTCCTAAACACATTTAGAGATTCATATTTTAACAGTAAATTTGCATGCAGGTATAAAGTTGTGTAACTATACATTCCTTTTTTACACTATGACTACATCTCCTCCATCTATATATGGTAATTACAATGTGTGAGTATAAGTGGTAAGACAATTCTAGATCCCATTTATAGATTCATATTGTAATAGCACAGTTGCTTTCAGATACAATGAAATATAATAATAAAGTTGCTCAGTTTGCCTGCCAACTGGGGATTTGGTGTTAGCATCCACAAATGAAGGAGACCATTCACCTTTAAAACATACAGGAATTTTTTTTGGTTTCTGAATACCCACTCCACTTGTGGAGAGTTTTTCATTTTTGGTGAGTATGTGTATGGATGTGAATTTTAATCTTTCAGTGAAGCCTGTTTGCTATGGCTCTCTGCTATGTCTGAGATTTTTTTCCTGCCTTTTAATTCTTTAATTGATGGAGTAAAGAAACCCAATCATCATCCCCAGATGATAACATGGATACAACAGAGTGCTTGTGGGAAGAGAGTCACAGTTGTATAGGAGACTAGGAACAGAGAGCTGACCCTTCCCAAAGGCTGTGGCCACCATCCAACCAAAGAAAGCCCCAGTAGAACAAAGAAAATGTAGAAAAGGTAAAGTTTGCAGGGACACCTGCGTTCTCCTGCCTTTGAATAGAAGCACTGGTTGTCTTTGGGACTTACACCAGCATCTCTTCCTCATATCTTTTTTTTATGTTCTTTTTGAGACAAGGTCTCCTTATAACCCCAGCTGGCCTGGAACTCACTGTGTAGACCAGTGAGAGACTCACTGTGTAGACTCAAGGCTGGCCTTGAGTTCACAGAGATCCACCTGCCTCTGTCTCCCAAGTGTTGGGATCAAAGGCGTACACTACCACACCAGCTTCTTTCTCATATCTTTTGATTACTTTAAAGGATCTTCATTTTCAGACTGGAAGTTATACCATCAGCTCAGGTCTTTGGACTTAGACAGAATTACAAAACTGACTTTTCTCATTCTCCAATTCATTGTGGGGCATCTTAGTCTCTAAAATCATGTGACCCCAATTGCTGTAATAAACATTTGTCTATCTATCTATACCATTGGCTTTGGTTCTCTGGAAGACCTTGACTTACACACCTGCTAATCCTTGAAATTATTCAAAGAAGCCAATCATATTCTTCCACTGGAACCAGGATTCATGCCACCCTTTTCTTACTATAAACTCTTCTTCTCTCGGCCTCTGCTCATTTACTCTATTTTCAATACAAACCCTGCATGGCCTTCCTCCTGTAATGTGCTGTCCCCTGGCCTGAGAACGCATGTGACTAAAAACCTACTATCCAGCTCATCAGTTGAGACTCACACTCAACACAGGTTATGGCCATTCCCATAACCTTGTGGTAAGAACCTGCCCTTCCATGGAGTGAAAAAGAAGCTGAAAACAGTGATTGCATTGGACAGGACAGGGAATATTGATATGAAGTAATTGCATTTGTCTACAGATAAGGATGACAATATTAAAAATGGATTTGGATTTGACCCCTAGATTTTTAAAACTAAAACATGGATACATAGTATAACTTTAACTGAAATCAGTAAAGGCAGAATAGGAACAAATGTGACAGAAAAAAAAAACTAGTTATGTTGTGTTTGAGATATTTAATCAATATCCAGAGTTATCCAAGTGGGGTTATCAGAGGCAGCAGGATATTTAATTCTGAAGCTCAGGCACTTGGTAGATGTTTCCCTTTAACAGCTCATGAGCAGTGCGGAAACTGGCCCAGATAGATTAGATGACTTGATCAAGATCATAGCTTAGACTACCCAGACTCCAAGTCAATGTTCTAGCTTACAGAAGTATGAACTCTAAAACAAAGAAAATGCATCTGTCATTAGTTCCCTTTTCTACTGAGCTGAATATAAAGATTTGAAAGGATAAACGAGACAGTGCAGGAACTTCAGGGGGAGATGTGAAACAAGGTCACAGTTTCTTCTATAGAAGTGACAAGTAGTTGGGGCTGGATAGATGGCCTAGCGGTTAAGAGCACCGACTGCTCTTGCAGAGGACCCGGGTTCAATCCCCAGCACCCACATGGTGGCTAAGAACTGTCTGTAACTCCAATTCCAGGAGAACTCCAGTTCCAGGGGAAACCGCGCGACATTGCACGACACGGATGCACAGACCTGCATGCAGACTGTACATTCATACCCACAAAAATAAATAAATAAAAATAAAAAAATAAATAATTAAAAAAAGAAGTGACAAGTAGCAATGAGGATGGCCACTTATTAGTTGTGATTAGAATCACCCGAGCAGTGACTGTCCATTGAGGAAATATCTTGATTGCCTTAATATGGGAAGACCCATCCTAAATGTGGGTAGAACCTTCTGATAGCAGCCCATAAAAAAAGGGTCATGACAGAAGGAAGATTTTTCACCTTCTGCTTATCTGGCCTTCCCTCTGACCACTATTGCTGTGGCTGCTGACTCCGTGGCTGCTGACTCTGTGGCTGCTGACTCTGTGGCTGCTGACTCTGTGGCTGCTGACTCCGTGGCTGATTTTAGAACTAGCATTTCCAGGCTTCCATCATTGACTAAGAACTGGTGGGTCTTCAAAATCCTTCTAGGTTTTGGGGGCTATCTAGGTTTTTTGGCACCACCTTGGGACCACTGAGATGCCCAGCCTTGTAGGCTGACCAACCACTAAGCTCTCAACTTCCAGTGTGAGACAGACAACTCTGGTTGCTGAGGCATCCAGCCTCAATGCATGGTTCTCAGACTCACAGGTGTTATTCAGCTATTGTTCTTATTTCAAAGTAAGCTGATTTAATGGATTTGAATTAGATTTATATTCATTCTACTGGCTCTGTTCCTTTACAGAATGCTGACTACATTAGGTATTGGCTAATTCACTCCAACTGCATTAGACATTAACTCAATAAACTCAGTGGCTGTAGTTTGACGACATATGAGTGTCCTAAATTCCCATGATGGGTTGCAGTTTTGCTAAGGCCACAAACTTCCATTGAGATATTTTGAAACTTAGATGGAGCAGTGATGTCTATGTTAGTAAATGAACCTAGTTGTCTGCTGAGTATCCATATCTGAAGCAAGTTTGCATTTGTCTTCTTGTACATAGAGATTTTCAGGAAACACAGAAATGTTCGATTCTAAAATACAGAACAAAAACATGATAAGACCTCTATAAAAAATAAGTTTTATGCTGGCCATGGTAGTACATGACTTTAATCTGAGCCCTTGGGAGGAAGAGGAAAGGGAATCTCTGTGATATCAAGGCCACCCTGCCTAGCTCCAGGAGGGCTAGTACTAGAGAATCTCTGTTAGAGAGAAAGAAAGAAAAAAAGAAAGGAAGGAAGGAAGGAAGGGAGAGAGAGAGAAAAAGAAAGAAAAAGAAAGAAAGAAAGAAAGAAAGAAAGAAAGAAAGAAAGAGAGGGAAGTTTGAATGATTCAAACATAACTTCAGCATTACAAAATTATTAATGATTTGGAGCTGGACAGATGGCACAGCAGTTAAAAGCACTGGCTGCTGTAACAGAAGATCCATAACTCCAGGGTATCCCATGCCCTCTTCTGGCCTGCACAGGCACTGCACACGTAGAGTACACTTTTTTTTCAAAGACAATTTTTATTGAAACTTTGTTCATTTCATACTAAATTTCTCAATCAAATCTAGACCCGTGTCCCCTTCCTTGCCCCACCCACCAGAGCTCATGCATTCTGCCAAACAGGTTTTTTATTATTTTTCAGTCTCTTTTAAATTTTTTGATGCAGAAATTTAATGTTTTGGGCAGAAGCTCACCATTTCAGTCAGTTCTTTGACCCAGTCTTTTTGTTGTTGTTGTTGTTGTTCCAATTTGTATCACTCCAAAATATGAATATTTGCATGCCACACATATATCAAGATTATGACATCACAGATTTTAGCATCTTCAGCTTATGATTTTCTTTTTCTTTATTAGGCTGAAAGATGTCATGTTTTCCTTAAGGAAGTGTTTGAAGGACCCTCCTTGGCAAGCCCAAACAACCATCAGTCCTGCCCTTGTGCTGCGGGGTCTTCCCTCCCATGGTCACCAAATGAGGTCCAGTAAGCACTGTGTCCTGTCTTGATCTTCCTGTACTGGCCTCTGTGTTACAGCCTGGGTAGTCCAAAAATCACAGTCTATACTCTAAAGAGGATAAAACCCCAGTAGTTGCTCAGTCCACAAGTGTTGTCAATTCCTTGGGCCTGCCGGGAACTTTGTGGTCCGACCCCGTGAATGAAAGGGGATGAGAGGGGCAGAGTCAACACGCAAACCTTGGGAGTCAGGTGAAAGCAGGCAGAAGGCGAGCTGCTGCGGACTCATTTATTGGGGGCAAGGTTAGGGTTTATATACTGTTTGCATTATGCTCTCCTCTTAGTGTGGTCATCGTGTCACCTTGTGATTGGCCCAGGTCTGTGACTCAGCTGTTTCTATGGTCACCTGCCTAGGGCAGGTTAAGTTGATGAGGGACAAGCTCTGCACTGGTGCACTACATAATTCTCAGTGTACAAGCTACTATACACAAGCTGGATGTCTCAGTAGTCCCTATCTGGCACTGTAGGTTTCGAGAGACATGAGTCTTCAGTCCATATTGGAAGATTGAAAAGCTGTGTCTCATGTCTTTGAAGGATGGCAAAAGCATTGGCAGCCACAGGATAGCTGCACATACCAGTAAGAATTGAAAACAGGCCTCTTTTGTGCTGGGACCAGAGGGGTCGGTGCTAGAGGCCTGCACCTTGGTGCGGGTGGGAGAGTACCTGGCAGGCATCTGCACTCTCTGCCGCAGGTAGGGGTGCTCGGGGGCGGGACAGGTCTTGCTCTATTTTGTGCTGGGACCAGAGGGGTGGTCGGTTGCTAGGGCTGCACACCTTGGTGGGGCTGGGAGTTTGGAGATGTATTACCTGGGCATGGGCCTCTGCCGCCTCTGCCGGCAGGTCGGGGGGCGGGGCGGGACAGTTCCATAGTTTTCTTTCTTTTGTGCTTGGGACAGAGTGGGGTCTGCAGTGCTAGGCCTGCACCTTGGCGTTGGGCTTGCTCGGGTGCGTGGCTAGCAGGCATCGCACCCCCCCCCCAGATTGCGTTGAATCCAAGTGGATTCCTTTCTGGAGAACCTTAGAGCAAAGAAGCAGAAAAAATTTTTAAAAAAAAAAAAAAAAAAAAAAAAAAAAAAAAAAAAAAGGGGGGAAAAAAAAACAGCTAAAGGAGGACGGGGAAGTTAAAACCATCCCCTACATAGTGAACAAGGTATTTGAATCTGAACCACAAAACGGAAGCCCACATTCCAGGAACACGATGAAGGGACAACATGGTGAAGGCACAGGAAAATCCTGCATCAAGCTCTACCAAACCAGTAGGAGATAGCTCAATGGGAACCCCATGGAGGAGACCAAGGAACAGATCTTAGAGAAATTAATTGCCGACCTATGCAGAGAAATTAAAGAAAATAAAGAGGAATTCAGAGAACTAAGAGGGAAAATGAAAAACTCAAAAACAAAAAAAAAAAAAAAAAAAAAAAAAAAAAAAAAAAAAAAAAGAAATAAGAAAAAAAAAAATTAAGAATACAGAAACTAAAGGAGAGAGAGATGAAAAACTCAAAAAGGACCTAGAGGGATAAAAATGACAAACTTCGTGAAAAATAAAAGGAACAGACCGACACAACTCCACAAAGAACTAGAGGGAGAAAAACAAACTCGAAAGGAAGTAGAAACACTGAAAAGGAAGCCAAACAACGAAGTAGGAGCACCAAGCAGAGATTAGAGATTGAGAACACACCAAGAAGAGATTGGGAAGCTCAAAAAAGAATGGAAGACTAAAGAAACACAGGATGAAATGAAAAATGAATTAGAACACACATTCAATCAAGAAGAAAGGAAGGAAAAAGACCTCCGAAGTAGAATGGAGGGAAGCAGAAAAAAAGAATATCGTCTGGACAGATAACACACGAGCAATTAAAAAGCTCAAATAAAGATATGAAAAATTATTACATACACAAAAGTGGAAACAACCAGGATATGGGACACTCATGAAAAGATCAAACCTCTGTCATCATAGGAATAGAGGAAGGGAAGAATCTCAAGAAAATAGTATTGATCCGATCTTCCACAGAATAATAGATGAAAATTTTCCCCAAACTAAAAAAGACAAACCCATACAAATACAAGAAGCACATAGGACCCCAAATAGACAAGTCAGAAAAGAAAAAACCCACATCATATCATAGTTAAAATTCTAGATGCCCAAAAAAAGACAAAATTCTGAGAGCAACAAAAAAACAAGTCACATAAAGGAAACCCATCAGAATCACAACTGACTTCTCGCCTCAAACATGAAAGCAAGAAGAACATGGAGCAAAGCATTCCCAGTGTTAGGACTACGGTGCCAACCCAGGTAAATTTACCCAGCAAAAATGTCGATTATTAGTTGAAGGAGAGAGAAAATCTTTCCATGACATAAACAAGTGATGGAATATACTATCTGGAAAACCACTCTTCAAAAAATACTTGAAGCCATCAAGGGCAGAAGGAGGAGCAACAATACTCCAAACACCTACAAAAAAGAAACTAACACTAATAAAACAAACCATAGGAGCAAAATCAAGACTAGGATCCAAATGGATAATAAAGTGAAAGGAAGCAAGCAACATCATCTTTCAATTATAACCTTAAATATTAAGGCTAAACTCCCCAATAAAAGGCACAGGACTGGGAGAATTGGATTAGGAAACAAACCATCTATTGCTGTCTACAGAAACCCATCCAATTTCAGGATAGGTACAATTAAGGTGAAGGGATGGAAGAGAGTATTTCAAGCAAATGGTACCAAAAAGGAACGCAGGTGTGGGCTATTCTATATCAGACAAAAAATAGACTTCAAAGCAAAAGAAAATCAAAGAGACAAAGAGGGACATTACATCTTTATCAAAGAACAATCAATGATGAAGATTCACAATCATAACATATATGCACCAAACCGGTGCACCAAACTTTATAAAGAAAATCCTCCAGTCTCAAGGCACAGATTAACCCCAGGCAACTAATATAGGGGATTTCACTTACCCCATTAAGTCCCCGAGACAGATCAACAGGACAAAGGATAAACAGAGAGACATTGAACTGAACAATACAACAACCAAATGACCTCACAGACACTACGAAATTCACCCAAACACCAGAGAATACACTTTCTACTCAGCACCTCATGAACATTCTCCAAAATTGACCATATACTGGGGACACAGGAAAAAAACTCAACAAATATTAAAAAGATTGAAAATCTCATGCCTTCTATCAGCCACCGTGCAATAAACACTCATTATTCAATACACCTGAATAAACTCTCACCCTACAGGAACACATGGAGACTAAACACCACCCTCCTGCTATGTGGGTCCAGGAAGATTAAAGAAAGAATAAAACATTCCTGGACGATGACCATGATCAACAACACCAGCAACATCTATTGGCCACCTTTAAAGCAATCCTAGAGGGGTTTATAGCTCTAAGTGCTCTCTAAACAGCAAGCAACCGTGATGTCTACACTGCAGCTAAAAATACTTGGAGACAACTGAACCCATGGGCAAACAAGAATACAACCAGAGCGCGCATCAATGAAATAGACCGCAAAGAAACCATACAAATCAATGATCCAAAGTTGTTTCATTTGGCAGAATATGATAGACCGACCTCTGCCCAGTTCCTAAAGAGGGAACAACTCCAATCAATCAGATCTGTGAACGAGGGGAAATCACCAACAGGCCAATGAACGCTCAGACATTATACGGGACTACTTCAAAAACTTAAATTCTACTAAGTTTGAAAACTAAGAGAAATGGATGAATAATCTGAAATCCTGGGAATCCCAAAGCTCAACCAAGAAGAGATCGACAGTCTAACAGACCAATGTACAGGAAGAAATCGAAGATGAATAATGCAGCCTCCCAACCAAAAAATGCCCAGGCCCAGAGGTTTCACTGCAGACTCTTCATTAAAATATTTCGAAAAGACTACAACATTACTATTATAATTGTTCAGAAGGATACAAAACGGAGGGACTTCTCCCAGAATCCTTCTATGAAGCCAGCATTTTAGTACTACCAAAACCAGGGAAAGATACAACCAAAAAGGAGAAACTATAGACCATCTCCCTAATGAACACAGATGCCAAAATTCTAATACCAGGATTCTGGCAAACCATACAGACCTACATCAAGAAAATCATCCACCATGACCAAGTTGGATCATCCCAGAGATGCAGGGATGGTTAACATACGAAAATCAATAAAAAATCATTCCACAACTATTCCATGGATTGAAAGACAAAAACCACCACACCATCTCTCAATTTTATGCGGAGAAAGCCTTTGACAAATCAGCATCCTTCATGTTTAAGTCCTGGAGGGAATTGGTCGAGGGATCATTCCTCAATGTAATCAAAGCCATATACAGGAAAACCCACAGGCCAATATCATCCTAAATGGGGAAATGACAGAAGCATTTCCCTTAACGGTAGAACTCGCAAGGCTGCCCCCGGTCACCACTCCTTTTCAATATAGTGTTGGAAACCCTTGCCAGGGCAATAAGGCAAGAAAAGGAAATTAAAGGAGTTCTAATTGGAAAAGGGAAATCAAGGCCTATCCCTGTTTGCTGATGATTGATTGTCTCTAAGGGATGATAAGAACTCCACCAGAAACTCCTAGAAAGATTAAGAGCTTGGTAAATTGGCAGGATACAAAATAAATGATTAAAATAGTAGCTTTTTACAACAACAACAAAGCAACTGAAGAAGACACAAGAGACCTTCCCCCTCAACTAATAGCCTCAAAAACAATAAAACTACCAGGAACAAACCTAACCAAACACAAAGATCTCTAAACAAAAATTTAAAACCCCTGAAAAAGAAATTGAAGGAAGACTCAGAAAATGGAAAAACCTCCCATGCTCATGGATTGGGAAAAATAATATATAGTAAACATGTCCATCCTACCCAAAATACGTGTACAGATTTAATGCAATTCATCAAAATCCCAAGATTTCTTCACAGGCTTGGAAAAAAAAATCCTAATTTCATTTGGACAAAAAAACAGACCCCGAATAGCCAAAGCAACCCTGAGTGAAAAGAGCAATACAGGGGGGATCGCCTATACCGATATCAACTTTATACAGGGCTATAGTCATAAAAACAAGCCTGGTACTGGCAAAAAAACAGGCCAGTTTGACCATGGAATAAAACTGAAGATCCTAAACTTGAGCACATACAATTTCAGCACTCATTTTGACAAAGGGGCCAAGAAGACACAAATTGGAGGAAAGGACAGCATCTTCAGCAAGTGGTCTGGCAACTTGGATCACCACTTGTAGAAGATGAAATTAAACCCCTACCTCTCACCTTGTACCAAAGTCAACTCCAGATGGCCAAAGACTCAACGTGAAACCCCAACTCTGGACGTGATAGAAGAGAAATTGGAGCAGACTACAAGACATAGTGTAGGAAAAGACTTCCTAAATCAGACAGCAGCTGCACAAGAAATAAGATCAACATTGACAATGGGACTCTCTTAAACTCAAAGCTTTGTACATCAAGAAACATAAAGGAAGTGAAAGAGAAAACCCACAGAGTGGGAGGAACCTTCACTGCAGACACATCGACAAAGCATTATCTCCAGAGTATACAACGTACTCACAAACAAAGAAGAAGAAAAACAAATGAAACACTCAAAAATGGAGCAAGATCTGAAAGAGACATTCACACAGACAAGAAATAGAGATGAGACAGGACTAAGAAACATCGTAGAAGTTTCAGCATTCTGACAATTAAGGAAAGCAAATTAAAACCACTTTGAGAATAACTTACTCCAATAAGACTGGCTGGATCAAGAACACAAATGATACCAAGTGCTGGAGAGGTTGTGGAGAAAGGGAACACTCATCCATTGCTGGTGGGAATGTAAACTTGTACAGCCACTATGGAAATCAGTTGAGAACCCTTAGAAGACTCAAAACGAGACTTCCATTTGACCCAGTCATACCACTCCTGGGTATTACCCACAAGAGCATCTTACTGCAAAGATACATGCACAGCTATGTTTATTGCAGCTCTGTTCACAATAGCAAAAAGCTGGAAACAGCCCAGGTGCCCCTCAACTGACGAGTGGATAGAGAAAATGGGTACATGTATACAATGGGTTCAGTGCACGCGGTAAAGAGGGACAAATCATGAACTTTGTAGGTAAATGGATGGAGCTGGAAGACATTATGTTAAGTGAAGAGTGAGTACACAGTCCCAGAAAAACAAACGACAAATGGTGTCCCTCATATGTGGATGCTAGTTACCAATAACCCAGATATACAACCACTTTTTCATGGAGAGGGATTGCATGTAAAAGAAACAACAGAAAGCCTGCATCAGGAAAATGGACCGAAATGGTTGAATGAGAGGGGGGTGGGTGAGGGACACTGGTGTATATTCGATTAAACATATTTATTGACATGATTCAACAAGTGCCCAGTTTTGCCTACGCACGTCTACAGGTACAGTGTTTTAGGACTTAGTAAAAGTAATATGTGTATATAAACAAAACATTGGTTTTACAGACTCTGTAAACGGTAATGCATCCGAGTTAAATGGAGATATAATTCACGTGTTGTAACAACTATTTATAGTGGGTCCTGATGAAACTTACTTTCTAGGTGCCACAAAGGTTTTGATTGAGAGGACTTTCTTGCCTCCCCCCCAGAACAAGGAGAAATATGACGTGATGGGGTTGCTCTCCAACGTAAATTGGAGACAAACTATTAAGAGGAGATCTCTTATAAAATGTAAAACTGCCTTCTTTAATTGATAATAGACATAGAACTGTGAAAAGGATTTTACTCTGTTCAGAACCAATAACACTCAAAGTCCTTAAACTATGCGCTTAAGCAAAATATATCAATACAGGGCTCTGACATCAGTATGGATTTTCCACCGGGAGATGTTGGCCAGGGGATCAAGGTCCCAAAGGTAAAGCTCCTTGCCTCTAAACTGGGATACCTGCAAGAAGAGGGCGATAAGGCCTGCTGCTGAAGACCTGTGTTAACATGGAAAAGATGCTTGAGACCACACATGCAGTGTACAGATGGCCCTGGAATACCAGAGAGTGTTACCAAGGGCCACTAAACCAACCAAAGCAAAATACGGGTCTCCTTGAGTCAAGCAAGACTCCACCGTCCGCACCAGCTACACCTCCCTGCCTGGAAAATTGCAGCAGAGGCAGCCATATGCCTGTATATCCCAAATCTAATTGGCTATTGGCTCTCTCCTTGGAGGAATGACCCATGGCTGATGCCACAGCTTACATTCTCTACAGGTTAGGAGATTATAAGCCACAGTAAGACCCCGTCATATTTAACAGGAAAAAATGTAGTTCGTGGTCAACATTCATCTAAAATATATGTCTATACCAAAGTAACCTACCCTAACTATTAATCTGCTTAAATACCTATATATCTAATTGCTTGTGTTCATTATAGGATCGAAAGGTTATTCCTGGACAGACTGTCCGCCCATGAAAGGAACAGCCAGAATTGACCAGAAGTCCAAGACAACAGCTCCAGAGAGAGAGTGGACTGTTCTTGCTTCTCATCCACTTGTGCCCCCTTTTCTAAGCCCAGGGAATAACTGCGAAGAGGGGGGCGTGTAGAATGTAAGGGCTGCGATTGGGGTTGATGGTGAAACTACAGCAATGTAGTCTGGACCCTCATTTGATTAACCTGATTGAACATACAACCCCTCACCCCTGCTGGATGGTGTGGCTGTGGGTGTTTGGGCACCAACAGCTCTGAAATTGGTTATACATGAAGGATGCTTGTACTCATGGATTATCACTTATAGCTAAAAAATGGAAAAAAAAACTGAGAGAGATATCAGGAGGACAGTCATGGCAAGAATGCATGATCTCGGTGGTTGGTTTGTGGGGGTGGGGTGAAGGGAAGGGAGATATTCCTGAACTGAATTGGAAAATGATGTATGAATGCACAAAGCCTAAAAAAAAAATGGTGAGAAAAAAAAAAAAAGATTGAAAAAACGGCAAAGCACCGTGCTTTTTTTTTCTTCCTTTTTGTCTTTTTACTAAGATCTCAAGTTTTATGCTCTGAAGTACAACTTCTCAGGCCTTATCAATTATTTATTCTGGGTCGTAACTTTCCTTTTGGATGTTTAAGGCCCACACAGTCTAGCCCAGATTAACCAAGGTTTTTTTTTTGTTTTCTCAAGGTTCAGTTGAGGATCTGGTCCTCAGGGATCACTCAGGTTTTCAGGAGGAGGGAGCCCCCTGGCTCATTTTGGCTTTTCATTTATCAGTTCCATCTATTCAAGGACAAAATCAGATCTTGCTAGACCAGGCTTCCCCTTTTTTAATTTAAAATTTCCCTTTTATTTTTTTTTCAAGTATCACAATTTTTATTGATAGATACAAGTATATAAAATCGGGGCATGAACATGACTTGATAAATTAAGTAGACTTAATTTCAATACTATAATAAGGGACCAATTCAAATTCTCACCACTTGTTTCACACCCACAAAAACCACTTCAAGGGCATTAACGATCTCTCAAATCTGATCAGTTTTGTGCAAGTAAACCATGTTTCTTTTTAAAAAGACGTGCACTTTCCCAGGCTCAAGGATATTGAAATCTAGCACATAAAGCCCATTACTAGAGGTATAAATACAGGCAATATACTATTATGGCAACAACCATCAATTACAGTTAAGAATTTTCTGTAACAACCAAATGGATAATCAAATATTGCAACAACTCAAGTATTACTGAGCAAAGTGCATTTCTACAGTATTCAGTGTTGCTATTCAGTTTTCTAACTTAAAACAGCCTATGATAACTGGCAGCAAAGAAGGTCCTTGCAATAGACTGCCTCTGCTTGAGAACTTATAATGTAATTATTGCATGCTGCTAATATACTATCTAAACATTAAAGATACTCCTAAATATTTGATGGTAGACTATGATTAAGACATTACACTACAAAAAAGCCTTGTGCAGAAGGAAACCTTTACTGATGTGCTTATGCATTAAATATTGTGCCCCCAAATGAAGTCCAGGCTTCCCTTTTTGAAGAATGAGCAGACTTTCCTCTTTATCGACTGGACACTGGCTGAAGTCCCTTTAGTGGGTCTCCAAGTCCTCCCTACTCAGGAAGACTGGTGACTCACATTTGCAGGACATTTTAAGAGATGCCCCCATGCATAGTCCCCTGGGACTTAGTTGACCTCTGAGGGCAAGGAACAAAGTTATCCCTTAAGATCCTCAGCAGGGTACACTTACATGCATGTAGGCAAAATACTCATACACTCAAAATAAAAATAAATAAATATTTTAAAATTATAAGAGATATGAAAGAAGCCTTTACATTTTTCTTTTTTTTCCTTTTTTTAAATTTTATTTATTTTTATGTAGATGAATGTACTGTCTGCATGTAGGTTTGTGCACTCATGTCATGCAATGCACGGAGGTCAGAAGACGGTGTCAGATTCCCCTGGAACTGGAGTTAAAGACAGTTCTCAGCTGCCATGTGGGTGTTGGGGATTGAACCAGGGTCCTCTGCAAGAGCAGTCGGTGCTCTTAGCCACTACGCCATCTCTCCAGCTCCATTTTTTTTTAAAGCAATCTTTTTAAAATTTTTAAAATTTTTATTCATTCTTGTATGTGTATGAATGTACTACTGTCTACATGTAGGTTTGTGCACCTGTGTCATGCTATGCCACGGAGGTCAGAAGAGAGCGTCGGATTTCCCTGGAACTGGAGTTAAAGATGGTTCTCAGCTGCCATGTGGGTGCTGGGGATCGAACCAGGGTCCTCTGTAAGAGGTGCTCCTAACCGCTAGGCCATCTCTCCAGCCCAACCTTTGCATTTTTCAAGGACACTCTTTTACATCTTCCTTGAAAGCTGTTAGCTAAACTGTGTTTGGGTGGAAAACAATATCTTAGTGTATGAGTGAAGCCACTTCTAATCCATCCATTATTTCATTAAGTCCCAGGAAATCCTTATATCATATATGAAGCAAGCATTCATTTATCATGAAAAACTTTTACAACGTGCATTAAAATGGAAAGAAGCAAAGGCAGATGCACAGGACATTTGACACCAGCTTTCAAACTGGCACATTTTGTTGTCACTTGGACAGCCCATATTGGAGAGTCAAATAAATAGAACATTAGTCCCAATCAATTTAATGGACTTACAAAGATCAATATGGTTGATAGTCCAGACCATAAAAATGTGATATGACAAAGAAAATCTTTCAAAAATATATGCAAACCTTCCCTTTAAAAGTATGTCCAAATCTTGCTTTTGTAGTTAAAAAATATAAAGTACAACCCAGTGGGAAATGTTTTAAGAAGATATAAATTTAATAATAAGAAATTGAAATCAGAATCTCAGTTAGATGTGTAAAGATTCGTAAATATGCCAGAAGTTGGCAGTCACTTAGTTTGGATTCTTAAAGACCACTCTACAAATTGCTGTTTATGAACTTAGCCCTAGAACTGAGGTTGGTATTTGCTCTTCACGGAGCTACATTTAGAGATTTCACCTCGTTCAGCACTTAGAGTCTGAATCCACATCTGTAGTCCAGAGATGAGTTTTGGATCTCCAGGCAAGTTTCCAACACTGGGAAGGAAGAAACAATAACATGATAAAAAGCGATTAAAGCACTATTTGAATTGTTTAGTTCAAGCATGTGAACTGTCACAAAACGAAAACAATTCTGAAATGTCTAAAATAAAATTTAATCTTTCTCTCCTCCAAAATCTGCTTCTCCAAAGGCACTACTATTAACATTTAATAACATTTTCATAAACACGTTTCTCTATACTTTTATATATCTTAATGCATGTTGACATGTGGATAGCGGAAGGAAAAAGAGCTTTAAATATTATTTTTGCAAGAGTGGGGTCATTCTGTACTTAACAACAGTGTAGCTTTCTATCTCTGCTCTATAATTCTACATTTTTACAGGAAAATCTGCTTCATTCTTAATGCCTTTAAGACAAAAGAATAAACATTCCTTACACTGGATATACTATAATTTATATGAAGAACTCCAAAACAATGAACATTTAGATCGAATCCAGTGTCGACCTCTCAGTATGATAAACACTATTTCATAGAACTTTAAATTCATTAATGCATGCTAATGAAAGGATTTCTATAGGACCAATTGTTTAAAAATTGTTGCTTTAATGTGTTCTTTTACATTTTGAATGTAGAGATACATTCAGGCAATAGCTACAGACCAATTCTCCCCCCCCCCCCATGTTTCAGGGCCTGGCACTCAAACCCCTCAAATTTACAGTAATAAGACTTAAGTCCTCAGTAGCATGATCACTCCCTGTCTAGAGGAGTGAGAGTTTTATAAACCAGGGAGTAGTCTCTCTTCTGGATGAAATATTAGCAAGAATTCACATATCCAATCTAATCAGTATGCCTTTTCATTTCAACATTTGATGAAAATCTTTATGAAATTTTCATCTAACTTTTTGTCCTTATGATTTTAAAAGACTGATTTCCTTTTCTAAACTCAAGGCTCTTGGGGAATCTGAAGATTCATTTTTTACTTAATGCTAAAATATCCCAATTCTATTAACCTGCAGTTATCGAAATATTTTAAAAATAAATTTGCTAGAGTTATATACATGTTTGTACAGTGAAAACATTATAGAATATGACCTTTTGTGAGATTAATAATTACAATTGGAGCTGGGCATCGTGGCACATGCCTTTAATCCTAGCACTCAGGAGGCAGAGGCAGGTGGATCTTTGTAAGTTCAAGGCCAGCCTGGTCCACAGAGCAAGATCCAGGGGACAGCTTGGGCTACAGGGAGACCCTGTCTCAAAAAAGACCAAAAAAAAAATAATAATTACAATTGGTGATTAAGTGAATATAAATGTGTCACGATTACTCAACAATTGTGAAGAAAACACCTGTAATTCCTTTGAGGAAATAAACAGGTACTGAACTTTGTGGCTTAATTTTGTAATATAATCCCACTTAAAAGACAAGTTGAAGCACTCTGATTTGTGAGGATAGAGTTTATTTGTGCTGAAGTGAGTGTAGCCGCCCTGAAAATTCATATTCTACCTGCTAAGGATAAGTGCTTTCCAAGAATCATTGGAAATAATACCATAGTTTGTCCAACATGGAAGAGCTTTCTCCTTTGGAGGCAAAAAGCCTCCTACACTAGTGTCTGCCTCTTTTCCAACTACCTAGCGACTCCAGTAGGTCAGAATACCCTGATATTATAAGTTAGGTGGTAATGAAGTTAAGCTAAGACATGTCAACACTTTTATCCAAATATATCAATAGTGAACACTTCAAATGCCAGATTATAAAGATGGAAATGGAGTTAAACCTTGGAAATGATAATAGGAGATATGACAGAAGTTTAGAGTAGGAGGTTTTAACTGTAATACTTCTTCTATAGTCTGCTCTTAAAATATGAATGTGTACATGGATGTGGAGGCCAGACACTGACATCAAGCATCTTCCTCAGTCTCTCTCCCTGAATGTGGAACTCACTAAATCAGCAAGACTAGCTGGCCAATGAGCTGCAAGGATCCATGAGTCCCTGGGGCTAAGAGTCTGCTGCTGTGCTCAGCATTTTACATGAAGGCTGAAGATCTAGGTTCATGTCCCCATGCTGTGTAGCAAGTGCTTTATCATCTGATCCATCTCCTCTAACTCCTGTATGGTTTGATAAATATTTTTTCAAAAGAATAACTGGAAAATATATAATTCATTTTTTTTTTGTCTTTTTGAGACAGGGTCTCCCTGTAGCCCCAGCTGTCCTGGAACTCACTCTGTAGACCGGACTGGCCTTGAACTCACAAAGATCCGCCTGCCTCTGCCTCCCAAGTGCTAGGATTAAAGGCTTGCACCACCATGCCTGGCTATATAATTCTTTTTATAGTCTAAGTTGCCTAAAGAGATTCAAATTTTACTTTACTGTGAATGGAAGACGACTGAAATTCATAAAAGTATTTCTCTAAAAAAAAAAAAAAAGACAGTCTGCTTATTTTGTCCTTAGCCAGTAAGTTTTTTTTAATTATGTGGTTTATTTTATTTTATTTATTTT